>CAUYSK010021116.1:0-29138 GCA_963575035.1 Avahi laniger
TGGCTCACAGCAACCTCAAACTCCTGGGCTCAAGCGATCCTCCTGCCTCAGCCTCCCGAGTAGCTGGGACTACAGGCATGCGCCACCATGCCTGGCTAATTTTTTCTATATATTTTTAGTTGTCCAATTAATTTCTTTCTATTTTTAGTAGGGATGGGGTCTCACTCTTGCTCAGGCTGGTTTTGAACTCCTGAGCTCAAACAATCTGCCTGCCTCGGCCTCCCAGAGAGCTAGGATTACAGGCGTGAGCCACCGTGCCCAGCATGGCCTCTCTATGTTGAACTCTGTCTCCATATAATGTTTTCTCCACATTGTGGCCAAAAATCTAATCATGTCACTCCTGCTCAAAACCCTTGGACAGCTAGCCATTGTACTCAGGGACAAGTCTAGACTCCTTACAAAGCTTTCAGGATATGGCTTCAGCCTCTTCATAATCATGTCTTGCTGCCCTCCATTCTTGGAACTCACCATGCCCTCTCTTACTCCTGGAACAGTCTGCCACCCCATCTTTGCCTGGCCAAGAGAACTAATCCTTGAGTTTACTTAGATATTATATCACCAAAAAAGCCTTTCAGCCCCCCAAATATGAGTTGAGAAATCTTCCTATGTGCTTCCAAAGCACCCTGTGCTCCCTTTCATTGTCTATTATTTCACTGCACTGTGCTTTACTTTCCCCAATTCCCACACAAGACTCTCAGCTCCATGAAGACAGGGACCTTACTCATGTGCTCACACTCGTATCCCCAGAACTTAGCATAATTCCTGGAATGGATAAGCACTTAAATCAATTAGAGGTATACTCTGGAGAAAGGAACTATTCTTTCTCATCTGTTGAATAACATTATCATATGGGGTCATGGAGAAATCATAGAAAAGAGGGATCTTATCCATTTAATTTATTAAGTTATGTTAATATAGTTTTGTTCTTGAATATTGTTCTTTACTGAATTCCTGGAAGGAAGGCATTAGAATGTTTCCTTTCAGTTGAGCGTATATTTATATCCAGGGCACACATTTACAATGCTGACTCTGATGTTAGAAAATTCTGTAGTATAAGTATACCTGGGCATCTAGAGTTATTTGATTAGAACTTTAAGTTTTCCTGAAAGTCACCTTTTGCTTGCCACTGTTCTTTCTCTATCTTATAGTCCTTACCTCTGCACGAAATACTCCTAAATAACCTCTTTCCAGTTTATAGTATTTTATTCTAACATGAGCACATTGCTCTTTACCTCTGAATAAAATGGTATGAAATTCAATTTTTAGAAAATCATATATTACAGTTTTTCAATTCTAAGATGCTAAAAATTATTTTCCTTTTCAGGAAAAAAGAATATGAAATTAAATGTAGTCAACAATTTTAAGACTCAGCACAATTTCAGATACATATGAAAGAATCTGTGACTTAAATACACACATACATATACATATATATATTTGGAGGAAAAACAGAAAATATAGCAAAATATTAAGGTTAATGGGATGTGTGATTATGATTAATTTTTGTTTTCTTCTTTCATATTTTTTCCAATGTTTCTACAAGGGGGAAGCTGTATTTTTGCACAACCAACAAAAATGAATAGACTTTTAAAATAGGTATGACTTATTTAATATGTCTTTTGCTTTTCTTCCAAGTACATGAGGTCCCTGAGTTCTTAATTTGTGAAATAAATTAACACACTCTTGTCTTAACTTTGGGCTACATGCTCTAATGTTAGAGAGTTTGCTTCTATTTTTTGCACAGAAATGCCATTCTTCCTTCTGGATGTAATTCCATAGAAAGCTTTTGTAGTCCTCAGTTCGTTATTCCTTTAGTGGCTGCCAATTTTTGTCTTCATTGTCACTTGTACACTTTAGGACATTCAGAAAGTGAAACAGGGCCTCTGACATAACTGTACATCCCAATACAAAAGGAACAGCACAGAAATCAGTTCCCAAGAGCTTGCGGATGATACTAGATTTTGTGACTATTTGATTAGATTAATTAACGGTGGAGAAAGTGCTTAGTAGATGTCCGTAAATGCTCTCTTTCCTTCTCATGCTCATCATGGAGCTCAAAAATCATTTTTTTTCCTTCCATTTCTTTTGCCTGTAACATTTCTTACCCAAACAAAAATTTTAGTTCTTTTAAGATCTCTTTTTAAAAATTTAAACAAATGCTGCTTGGAAAATGCCACTTCTAGTAAAGCAAAGTTAACTTCGGTTCTTGACAGTTAGCCTGAGAGCTGCTACACTGGTCCCCAGGGATAGGACAGAGGTATAACCTTGGGAAAAATAACCACTACAATCAGCATTTGTACATCGCAAAGCACTCTTCTAAAAACCCATTAGGTATGCCCAGCGTGGTGGCTCATGCCTATAATCCTAGCACTCTGGGAGGCCAAGGCGGGCGGATTGTTTGAGCTCAGGAGTTTGAGACCAGCCTGAGCAAGAGGGAGACTCCATCCCTACCAAAAAAATAGAAAGAAATTAGCTGGACAACTAAAAATATATATATAGAAAAAATTAGCCAGGCATGGTGGTGCATGCCTGTAGTCCCAGCTACTCGGGAGGCTGAGGCAGAAGGATTGCTTGAGCCCAGGAGTTTGAGGTTGCTGTGAGCTAGGTTGACACCATGGCACTCTAGCCCGGGCAACAGAGTGAGACTATGTCTCAAAAAAAAAAAAAAAAGAAAACTCATTAGGTAAAAGAAACCTGAGAAGAAGTATTAATATGAGCTCCCTCAATTAGTAGTGTAGGACCCTCGTACAAAAAGAAAATTTTCTAACCTACTCATATCTTGTTCATTGAAACTTTTGAGCCACCTCGGGCTGTCTGAATTCTGATAGCAATAATGATACCTGGTTTCAGTGTTGTCTTTTGTCTTTTTTTTTTTTTCTTTTGAGACAGGGTCTTGCTCTGTCTCCTGGGCTAGAGTGCAATGGCATCATCATAGCTCACAGCAACCTCAAACTCCTGGGCTTGAGTGAGCCTCCCGCCTCAGCCTCCTGAATGGCTGGGACTATAGGCACATGCCACCATGCCCCGCTAATTTTTTCATTTGTTGTAGAGACAGGATTTTGCTCTTGCTTACGTCAGTTTCGAACTCCTGGCCTCAAGCTATCCTTGGGCTTCAGCCTCCCAGAGTGCTACGATTACAGGCATGAGCCACTGCAATCAGCCTGCTTTGTCTTTTTGATAGCACATTTCTATTCTACTTTAGCTGTTCTTACTGAAGGAATCAATTCTTTTTAAAAAACTGATTGTTTTTTCACAGCATGACCCATGTATTAATAGATGAGTAGATCTTATCCACTCCCCTGGCTCCAGTTACCATTTCTATGCCAGTGGCTCACAGTTTACATCTTTTGTCCAAACCTTCTCCTAAACCCTGGATGACCAACTGCAATCTAGACATCTCAGTCTGGAGGCACCAGAAGCACATTCTGTGCTATGTATTCAAAACTTATCTTCTTCCCATATCCTTCTCTGAACTTCCTATCTAGATAAGTGGCTTTGCCATCTACCTAGTTCCCCAAGTCAACAACCTAATTGCCATCTTTGATATCCCTGCTCATCATCCCCTACATACAAATGCCAAGTCTTGTTGATTCTACTTGCTAAACATATTTCAAGTCATTTCTCTCCATGGCTATTTCCATGAACAGTCCAGGCACTATCATTTCTTGCCTCTATTACTGCAAAAGGCTTCTATCACATCCTTGCCTTCAATCTCTGTCCTCGAAAATCCAAGCTACATATTGCAACTAGAGCGATTGTTCCAAAGCACAAACAATAATGTCACTCTCCAGCTACAAAAGATTATACTGGATGCCCACCATTCTCAGGATTAAGCCTCAGTTTCTCAACCTGGCTTTATAAGATTTTCATGATCCGAACCCTACTTGTTTCTACAGCTTCACCCGCCCCCCCCCACCTCCTCTTCCCCCAAAGCTTGCTGTAGCCACATGGGCTTCTTTCTTGTGTGTTCTGTTATTTCCTGGTCTTTGCATATATACTATGCTCACCACTTGGAACACTCTGGCTTCTCTGCATTACCTGATACTGATTATCAGCTAGACTCAGTTTCAGATCTCAGTGTAAATGTCACGTACCCTGGGAAGCCTTCTCAGAGTGAGTCCTGCCCCAGACTGAGTAAGGCACCCCATCTATACTCCTTGAACACCCCATGATTACTCTTGTCAGAGTACATTGAACACCGTATTTTAAATTTTTATTTGCTTGTCTCCCCTAACTAGATTGTTAGCCCCCTAAGAACAAATACAATGTCTTGTTGATTTTTATGTCTCTTGTAAAAGTGATCTTATAAAGGTCTTGTAAAGGACTTAGTAAGGTTCTGGAACCAGTAAGCTCTCAATTACCATTGGTTGAACTAATGAGTGAAGTTATAGAAATGACAGGATCCCTGGCTGCTAGTACACTTATACATGAAGCTTGCGTTACTCTGACTGTTTGGATTAGTAAGTAACCTTCAGACCTAGGCCAGACTGGGGAAATCAGGACTCTCAGTTTTGATGTAGGGCCTGGCCTAGACAGCTGAGTCCACAGCCAGCTGTTCTGTTACCAGTCTGAGGCATGTAAATTGTAAAAAGCCCTTAATCCCTAATTCTGATGGAAGCAACTTCATCCTCGAGATGGGTTATAAACTAGGCAAAGTCAATTTTCTATTCTTTTCTTCACTGGAGCATTCATCTATGGATTAGATGGTTTCAATCTTAGGTTCCAGAAAAATGAAGATTAGTGCTGGAGAACAATGCAGGGACAGAGTTTTTGAATGAATGGATTGAATAGTTGGAATGTTTTTATGGGAATATATCAGAAACAGAGGTGAACAAGAGACAATACCTCTTCTGTTTAGAAGAGAAGAGTCACACAACAAGCAAACATATAAATCAACAAGATAAAATCAGAAAGTAATAAATGCTATGGTGTTGAACAGGGTGATGTGATAGCGGGTGGGGGTTGGGAGGTGGCCCACTTATAACAGTGGGCCAGGGAAGGCCTCTTTGAAGGGGTGACATTTGCACTGAGACCTGAATGGTAAAAAGGAGACAGGTATGTAAAGAAATGTAAGGAAAAAAAGAGGGAAGGATAATCTCATTGGAAGAAATAGCAAGTGCAAAGAATACATTTGCAAGTTCAAGGAACAGAAAAAAGAGCCATGTGAACAAAGGGAGGGTAGTTGCGGATGGGGACAGGGAGGTGGGTTTATGTGCTGGGCAGTTTTGTTTAACAATCAGTTAACTGGGAAGCCGAGGGAGGGTTCTAAGCAAGTGACTGACTTTTCCTAAATATCCTTGAATTCACAAACTGAGCAGGTAGGGGCTAAAAGTGAAAAAAAAAAAGTATTTTTTTTAACCTTTTCTATTTAAACTAAAACCGTGTATTTGTGCTTTTTAGCATTTCAGTGTTCAGAATGAATTGCTGACATATTAAAATGCATTTATTATACTTTGTGTTTCCTTAATTGAAGAACTCAGAAATATCACGCCATTAGTGATTCTAGGTGAAGAATGAACATTCTCTGCACTTTCTAATTTTTTTACTGTTCCTACCCAATGGGAGATTAGAAAGTAATTTTGTTTAAGAACTAAAATTAAAGCAATTACTAATTTTAACCTATTCTGCTCCCATGTGGTTATTGCAATTAAAATCAGAATTTGTAACAGTCACATCCAACCAGAATTCAGCATTTTAAAATCTTTCATTCTAGACTTCTAAGTGAATAGCTGACATCTTGCAAATCTTCTCTGTTTAATTGCAATTTACACAGCCTTTCTAGTGAAACTGTGAGGTTTAAAGGTGAATTGAATCTGAGTGTAATTAAAAAGTTATTTGGACAACATTCCTTGCTAGGAAACGTTATCTACAATAGTGTTTTTTAATGATTCTAAAGCTTGGTTTATTATCTATAATTCAGAAACTTTATGTGGTTCTCTGTCAAAATAAAAACTTAATATACTGTAGTACTGAAAAAATATTTTTTTTCCTGAGGAGCTCAAAGCATTTCACTGGTGTTTGCTCATTAGTCCTCACCATTTCCCCAAGGTAAGTAGATGGAAAGTGTTATGCACATTCAATAACGGGGGAACAAGGCCAAGAGAAATGAATGAACATGCCCAAGGTCATAGAATACGTCAGTGGCAGGGGAGGGATGAATCTCAGGTCTTCTAATTCCCAGGGATCTGGCATTTTGTAATGTCAGGCAGGTACCAAACCAGTTTTTGTTTGCCTTGGTACATTCGAGTCCTCATGTATACAATTACAATGAACAAATAAGACAGCTGTTCTACAGCATATCTCTATGTTTGCTGTTTATACCGGCAATGATTCTTAACTGTTGTTTTAAAATGAAGACTTTGGGGGTGGCTAAAAAGAGCAGTAAGATTAAAATATTTATCTAATATATCATATGTAGGTTGTATGTCTAGGAACCTATACTGGCTATAGGAAGTTTATTATTTTGCTAAAGATTAGACTTATTGCCTTTTTATTCCTTTTTTTTTTTTTTTTTTTTGTGACAGAGTATTGCTCTTTTGAACAGTTAGAGTGCAGTGGCATCATCATAGCTCACAGCAACCTCAAACTCCTGGGTGCAAGTGATCCTCTTGCCTCATCCTCCCGAGTAGCTGGGACTACAGGTGTGTGCCACCACACCTGGCTGATTTTTCTATCTTTTTGTAGAGATGGGGTATCGCTCTTCCTCAGGCTGGTCTTGAACTCCTGAGCTCAAGCGATCCTCCTGCCTCGACCTCCCAAAGTGCTAGGATTACAGGTGTGAGCCACTGTGCCCAGGTATAGATTTATCTTCTTTTGTTTAAGGAATTAGAAATATAAAAATACACACACACACACACACACACACACACACACATGCACACACACAACTTCATTGCATAATTTCCCTATTGAATGCTTTTCCTCCATACTAGGATATTTGAAATATGTGGGCTCCTGTAAAAAGCTGAAGTTGTTTAAGCTTTGGTTCTTATGTTTCAGAGTATTTACATGTCCTCTCAACTAGTATATGTTCTTGCTTTTTTGCCTTCTCCTCTCTTTCCCATGCCTGAATTTTTATTGTAAAAAATTCCAAACACACACAGGCACAGCAAGAATAGTACAATAAACCTCCATATACCTATCACTCTGATGATAATAACATGTAATTACAATTATATAATTATGAAGATTTTGCCACACTTATTTCATTTGGCTCTTTTTTGCCTTTGCCAGATGTTTAAAAAAGTAAATCCCATACATCAAGTCATTTCACCTTTGTATACTTGACCTATATATGAGTCTCTAAAAATAAGAACTTTTAAATCACAGTCATAATGCCTTTACCACACAAAAAAAATTAACAATAATCTTTGTATCACCTAAAATTCATTGCTTAAAAAAATTTCTGAGATTGCTAAAAAAAAAAAAAAAAGAAAAGCAATCTTTTTATAATTGGTGTGTCCAAATCAGGATCCAAATGTGGCATTTGGTTGTCATGTCCCTCTTGTACTCTGGAACATCTCTCTCCTTTTTCTTCCCCACTCCCTGCTGTTGATTAGTTGCAGAAGCCAGGTAAGTTGTCCTGAAGAATGTCCTACATTTTGAAATTATCTGTTTGCTTCTTTGTAGTATCATTTAACTTGTTTCTCTATTTCTTGTGTTTTCTATGAATGGAAGTTAGCTCTACAGGCTTGATTAGATTCAGGTTCCATCTTTTGAAGCTGCAAGAATGCTTCGCAGGAGGTGCTGTGAGCTTCCTATTACACTACACAAAGAGGCCCATAGAGTCTGATTGTTCCGCCCTTAATGATAGATCAGAGGGTTCATATAGTGACAGTTTGATCCATTGTAAAGTTCCCCAGCAGCCTTTCAACTAATGGTATCAACCACTGGTGATCTGAATCAGTTATTTCAGAGATGTGAAGTCATTATTTTCTAATTCTAACATTCCTCCCATATTTATTAGCTGAAATGCTTCTGTAAAGACAAACTTTCCTCATGAACTAAACCTATTTGGTTTAAGAGAGAATAAATGGTTAATTCTTTCCTTTTATTTGACAAAGGGTTGGCATCCTAGTTACATTCAGCAGTGTCCGAGGAGGTAGGTTTCAGTCAATTACATTCAATATTCTTCATGAGACATAAATTCCTGCACTGACTTTTTACTTCTTACAACAGCACACAGTGGAAGAACGTAATACAAGTAGAGTGCTTGCTACACATTGGATTTTAAGGAAAGCACACAGTCCCCTCTCTCTTGTATCAGGTTCTTCCCCATCTGAACTGAATCTTGTCTTTTGTTTCCTTTGGCATTACTTCCCTCCCTAGTGGGTAGGAACGAGATGTAGAACCCAAAGAGGAGGAAAAGGAGAACAAAAGTCCAGGTAGAAACAAGAGGGGGAGAAGATGCCAGGTATCCTGGAAAAGAGAACTAATATTAAACACTTATTTCAAAGGAAACAAAAACTATTTCTACATCATCTCCAGCCTTAAAGGAAAGAAGCAAACTACAGAAAGTTCTTTACACCTCTGTTCAAGGCATACAACATTGAACTTTATCAGACTTTTATCTTAATAATCCTATAATTAATTGGTGAGGGTAGCTAAAAAGGGGCAATGCTGATGACCAGGAATTCTTGCAATACCAAAATCTTTCATGTTGTACATCAGAACAAGATCACTAGGGAGAAATATTCTTACAAACCTGGAAGCCAAAGTGGAACACACAAGCCCGCAGGGTTTGTAGGATCCTAACATTAACAGGGAACACGGCCCTGTTTATGCAACTACCACAGGCCTAACTGGTTGGATAACTTTCTTTCTAATAACAACCCCTTATTCAACAACAATATATTTTTTATTGTAGGTGTCAGAAATAATTTCATCCTTTACTTATGTACAAAATGAGGTTGAGATACTAGCTTTCAGCAATAAAATTTACAACAAAGTTTTAATATCTTTTAATGTTAGGACACAAGGATCATTACTACAAAACGAGAGTGGTTTTCCAAAATCCTGCTTCCTTAACAAAAGACAGAAAAGGTAAAGTAAATCTGCAATACTTTTTGAATGGTCCAAAAATTTGTGTGGAAAATAATAGCTCAGAATAAGAAGGCTTCGCTTTTCATTCACTTTCCTGTAATGGATATTAATCCCCTAAGGTGTAAAATTTTTTCTGCCCTGCCAAGTTACACATTCTAAAAATCAAATTTTATAATATAGCCTGATATTCAAAGATGAATAATATTAGGAATGGAGGTCTTAGAATATTTGAAGACAAAGTGAAAGTAATAAATCACTGACCTTTTCTAGAAAACAAGCTTAAATAATGTCTTTTTTCTAAAAACAATTGGAAAGAATCTTGACACTCAATTCAGCTATCAAGTTAATGGTAGTCTTTGTGGGAAAAGTTACCCAAAGGTTAGATTGGGAAAGTTTGAATAATGAGTGCCCAGAGGTTAAAGTGGAAATAATTGGTTTCGGGTGTCTTGGCACTATTCCTCATTAAGTAGCATATGTATTTGTGTACAGACACATGAGTGTGGGCATAAAGTGTGAAGATCTTTGTGTCACACATTAACACCCACCAGGAATAATCCACCATGGAAGAGGCAATAAAAAACCAAATAGACAGAATGACTTGGCTGGCTGATGTTAGTCAGCTGATGTCATCGGCCACCCCAGTGCTGGCATGATGGGCACATGAACAGGGCCAGGAGGAAAGGTGGAGACTGTTCATGGGCTACTGCACACTTGCATGGGCTACCACCTACCAAGTCAGATCTAACTAGTGCTGTTGCCAAATGTCCCACATGTCAGCAACAGAAACCAGAGTTGAGCCATCACTACACCACCATCCCCCAAAGAGACCAAACAGCTACTTGGTGAGAAGTTCAATATAGAGGGCCTTTTTCACTCAATTTTCTGACAGTAATAGACAAATATTTTGGTTAAATGTTAGTTTTTCTGCCTACAGAGCCTCTGCCAGCACTACTACCCAACAGCTTATTGGGTGTTTGATCCACCAACATGGAATCCTATATAATATCAATGAGACCTGGGGACCTACTTTACAGCAAAGGAGATATTCCCATGACCATGGAATTTTCCTGGCTTTATCACATACCACAGGAATCAGAAGCTGCTGGTCAGATAGAGAATTGGAATGGTTTGCTCAAAACATGCTTAAGCGCCAGCTCAGAACCAAAACTTTCTAAGGACGGGGAGTCATCCTCAGGGTATACAATGTCCCCAGTAGGACGAATACATGAGACTGAGAACCAAGGGGTTGCAACAGGAATGATCCTACTTCCCATCCCTCCCAATAACCCACCTGGGGAATTTGTGCCGCCTATTCCCCTCACATTAGGTTCTGCAGGTTAGAGATTCTGATCCTCAAAGGAGAAACACTTCCCTCAGGGAATGCAAAAACAGTCCCATCAAAGCATAAGCAGGTTGTCTCAAGCACTTCAAGCTCCTTGCATTGAGGGACTGGCAGGCAAGCAGAAGAGTCACTTTTTAGGAGGGATAATCAACCCTGATCACCAGGCGGAGGTAACATCGCTAGTACACAATGGGGACATGGAGGAGTATGCTGTGGCACTCAGCGGATCTACTTGGGCACACTTGTTGTACCCTTGCCAAATTGTGATGAAAAAAGACAAGGAAAGTATCCCCAGCCTGAGAAGGACATGGACACCCGGGGTCATTCCCCTTAGGGAAGAGAATCTGGGTCATGCCACCAGCTAAGTCACCAAACCAGCAGGGACACTAGCTGAGGGCCAGGGGACTCTGGGATGGTTAGGGAGAAGAGATAAAGTAAGTACCAGTTGCAGCCCCAAGGCCAGTCTCAGCAGCAGTGGGTGCCGTTTGTTTCACCAACCTTCCCCTTCTAAGGAAGAGAGCTCTGTTGGACATGCATGAAGTAGCACATGGGGTGATCCATGCTGAACATGGCGATGAGCTGTCCAGATCTCCCTATGAGGAAGGATTTGTTGTCTCAGCTCCTGGGAGAGGAATTGACTGTCAGTTCTTGTAGGAATTGCCTCAGCTGCAGAGATCCACCCTTCCAAGGTCATATCCTTTTGGAGGTAGCCCACATCCAATGACTGAAGTGAGAGTACAAAGGGCCTGCCTCGTTGGCCCAGTGTGGGACAACTCTGAGGGACCATTTCAGCTCCAGAGTTCCCCAGGGAATTGGCTGAGGCTGCTAGGCTTGCACTGCAGCTTGACTTTCCCCTTTGCCTGATTCTTCTTTCTCTCCTTCCCTAATAAATGTCCAACACTAAGCCATGTTTCAGAGCCTGCTTCCCAGGGCACCCAAACTGCAAGTATTAGTTACAGAGAATCCTGCTTTCATGAGTTTTCGTCAGTCTGCTAATTTCTTTTGTTGGTGCTGTCCCTGTGGGGTCTAAGGATTGCCTAGACGGAGCTGGCCCCTCACCTCTCTGTGCCACCACAGCCCTGAGTTTATTCCTTTCATCAGAGTTCTCACCATGTCATGCTGAATTGTCATCTATGTTAATGTGTCAGTCTGTCTCTCTGAACAATTAATCTCACTCTGAAAACCAGGGATCCTTCCCTCACCAACCTGTGTGTTCCCAGCACACAGTACACAATCAGTGCTCCAACTATGTTGCTGAATAGTGATGAATGGTGAGAGAAGCCTTAGTTTTAAACAAGGCTTTTTGTTTTGACTCTTTTTTGAAGTTCTAAGCCCTTTATAAAAAAAAAATGTAGATCTTTATTAGACTATCTGCTATATTTGGCTCTGTGTCAGAGAAAGTCATACTGATCACATCAGAATTTATTTTTCCTTTGTGTCTGGATATGAATCAAGTGGTGAGTAGCGACCAGCAGCAGAGCAGCAATAGATTTTCCAAGCAGGGGCGAGGGGTGAATGAGTCCTGTCAACTTCTCTGGCCAATATCTGGGAAGTCAGTGCCTTCCTGGTGACACAGCAGTTGTCACTTAATGAGAAGCTGCTGTGTACCAGGCACAATGCTAGGCCCACAGGTCAGAGTGAGAGAAAAGACTCTCCTGGCCTAGGAAGGCTAATCTAGTGAGGAAGGCAGATGAATAAATAACTTGGATATAGATACACCATGTTTGTCCTAAGCAATCTGTGACAGTACCAATACCAGGACAAGAGCAAAATGTGAAGCAGTAGGAAGGATTCTTTGAAATGAGATCATAACAGTCACCAATAACTAGTTTCACTGGAGATACATACATGCTCACACATACACATTTTCTCTCTAGTCAGTAGCTGACGAATCACAAACCTTCCCAGTAGAAGACAGTTAAATGAGCAGGTTGTTTACTGGGAAAAGAAGCCAGGTAATTTGGTGAGAATGAAGGGTTTGTGCAGCAAAAGCTCTAGGAAGACCGTACCACAGATGAACTCAGGATCAACAGGAGATACCAGCAGACTCATGTGCCCTTTCTCCCTTCTCTCCACTTTGAGGAGGGTGTGGGCTCAGGGGTCAGGCAGAGGAAAGAGTGGGCTTATAATTCTTTCTTATAAAATGAGAAACTACCAAAATAGTACTATCCACCGGTGTTTAAATGCATAGGACAGGAGGGATAAAAAAAAAAACAACTTTGTTCCAGGATACCAATTAATTACACATGGAAAAAGAACAAAGTGTCAGAAAGCTAATGTACCTTCTGGAAGACTAGTGCAAGAGCTGACATCAACGAGATAATAAATTTTACAGTAAATTAATGTGCTTCCCTTTCTTCACAATAAGGATGCTTCTGCACCCCCATTAATAGGATTTGCTCTTTGAAGGATAATAGTGAATTTGTCCCAAGCCAGCTCTACCTGTTACTCCTTCCTCAGGAGCAAGAGCAATGAACAGGTAAGGAGTTAGTTAGCAGGATCTATAATTAGACTTGCGTACAAGATCTTATGATCAGGGAGAAATGCCAGAAGATAAATGGAACACAGCGCTAACTGAGGCAAGACAGAGAGCTCGACCATCACCCAGGCGCCTACTGCAACACTCCAAGAAAGGCACTGTTAAGATTTGGCCCTAAAGCCTGCATGAAACCTTAAGTCTTGCAGCTGGGCTAGATTGTACGGGAGCCACAGATTGCCACTCCTCTGATCTGAAACCTATCGTGAAAGCATGCCCTGTCCTCTAGGCCCAGGACCAAATCTTGGTTTCACCAATTCAGTGATGAGATGGGCCAAGGATAGATAAACCCAAGGAAAATTAATCAGTTCAAAGAACACTGACTAACAATAGCAGTGAATCTCACAGACATAACAATGAGCAAAAGAAGACAAATACAAAAAGAACATACTGTATGATTCCATTTATATCAAATTCAAGAACAGCAAAAGTAATGTACAGTGATAAAAGTCAGAATGGTAGTTATCTCTAGGGCCAGGCTGGTGGGGGCGTTAGACACTGCCCAGGCAGGAAGTCAGGAAATCTTTCTGGGGGAGGGAAGTGTTCTGTATCTTGATCTGGGGGGTTATCTGGATGTATCCAATATACAGAAGTTCATTAAACTATTCATTTAAAGTTTGTATACTTTATGTATGTTTTTCCCTCTACTTCTTTTTTTTTTTTTTTTTTTGAGACAGAGTCTTGGTCTGTTGCCCGTGCTAGAGTGCCGTGGCGTCAGCCTACTCACAGAAACCTCAGATTCCTGGGCTCAAGCGATCCTCTTGCCTCAGCCTCCAGCGTAGCTGTGACTACAGGCATGTGCCACCATGTCCCACTAATTTTTTCCATATATATATATTTTTTAGTTGTCTAGATCATTTCTTTCTATTTTTTAGTAGAGACGGAGTCTCGCTCTTGCTCAGACTGGTCTCAAACTCCTGACCTTGAGCGATCCACCCGCCTCGGCCTCCCAGAGTGCTAGGATTACAGGCGTGAGCCACCGCACCGGGCCCCCTACTTCTTTTTAACCTCATTTCCCTTCTCTTCCTTCCACGCCACCCTCCCCCGCCCCCTCCACACACACATATTTTAAGGCAAGTTGCCTTGGCCAATTTACATCTGAGCTCCTCTTCCTCAGGAAATGGATTGTAGGGAGGAGCGACCTTCGTTTCCCCTAGTGGTGAAGGTGCCACAAATACAGCAGCACAGAACATAGTCCCAGATGGGGGGGGCCGGGGGAGCGGTGGCTGAGTACATGGGTAGATCGTGATTTCCTGAAATTGAGGAGAGGAGGGGGCAAGTTTGGAACCCGAAGGAAAGGGGGAGCTACAGGGACAAGATTAGGGAATTTATAGGGACTAACAAGGCTTGGCCACAAAGAGTCCTTTCCTGCCTAGAAGCTGCAAGGACAGAAGAGGGCCAGAAGCAGCAATGGCCTTGCTGAGCGCCAGGGAGATTATAGCCCAGGGTCTGTGATTCCCCAGGTCTAAGAACAGGAAATGCAGTGGGATTAAACTACAGATAAAGATTGTTGTGTGGCCCTAGTTACATAAAAAAAGCCAGAGCAATCATTAGAAATACCATCTAAGGTCACAGAAACCAAAGGAACCCAGCTCTCATCAAGGGATTAAACTGAAACCTTAGATTCATTTGCATCTCTTAAACATTTTTTAAATTGATACATATTTATGGGTATATCTGATATTTTGATACATGTATACATGTATAACATTCAAATCAGGGTAATTAAGGTATCTGTCATCTTGAACATTTATCATTTCTTTGCATTGGAAACATTTTGAATCTTCTCTTCTAGCTATTTTGAAATATACAATATATTGTTGTTAACTATAGTCACCCTCCTGTGCTATCAAACACTATACTTATTCCTCATATCTAACTGTATTTTGGTACCCATTAACCAACCTCTCTTTATCCCCAAACTCCCCGCCTTGCTCTACTCTTTCCAGTCTCTGGTAACCATCATTCTACTCTCTAGCTCCATTACATCAACATTTCACTCACATATGAGTGAGAACATGTGATATTTGTATTGCTGTGCCTGACTTATTTCACTTAACCTAATGACCTCTAGCTCCATTTGGTTCACAATGTAGTTTAATTAAGTGTCCCATGAAGGGGGGAAAAGCACTCAAAACAAAAGCAATATTGAACATTTTCAGGATATGAGACCATCTGCATAGCTTTCAGTTTTGAGATAAAGTTGGCCAGGTGCAGTGGCTCACACCTGTAATCCCAGCACCTTGGAACTGAGACAGGAGGATCACTTAGGCCCAGGAGTTTGAGACCAGCCTGGACAGTATAGCGTGACCCCATCTCTACAAAAAATTAAAAATTAACTGAGCATGGTGGTGCACACCTGTAGTCCTGCCTACTTGGGAGGCTGAGGCAGGAGGATTGCTTGATCCCAGGAGTACAAGGTTGTAGCGAGCTGTGGTTGCTCCACTGCACTCCAGCCTGGGTGACAGAGTGAGACCTTGTCTCAAAAAAAAAAAAAAAAAAGTATCACTGGCATAGTACATATAATGGAATGATAGGATGGAATCTCTAATTGTAATCATGAATATAAGCCTGGCTTGTCTCAGATCAACATAGATGGTATTGTCATCAGAAGCACAGTGTGGCTCTCCATGCAGTCATTTAGGGATAACATTAACCATTTTAGTATGCAGAGACAACAATGCTGTCATAAACAACAGCTGCATCTGAGAATACACTGCAGTCATCAGAGACCAGCACCAAACTGGGCAATCACACAGAAGTCCAGTAATTAACTAAGTTTAGAGATTGTTCCAAGCTAGCTACTGGTCCTATTCTCCAATGCCATTTACGAGAAGCATTTTGTTTTTCATTCAGGACAAGGGGACGTGTTTATCAAAGTGAAAATGCTACTCCCAGGGATGGGAACTGCTGCCAGATTCACCTTTCTGAAACTCCTCTTCTAGTATGTTTCTCCTCTGCCTGAAATCGTTCATAGCTCTTCTCTCCAACGTAGCAAACATGCATCATTTTAATCAGCTTTCAAGACAAATCCATTATCTGGCCTCATTCTGTGCAGTAAAAATTCTTTCTGACTACTTGCAGGAATCCTTCTACTTGGGCCACTCCAGAAAGCCTTTGTTGGTGCTGTTCCGCTTACCTGGGCCACCCTCTCAGATTTCCTCCCACCTATTCAAACCCTGAGCAGGTTTCAGAGCCTGGTTCTAGATTCCACTTCTACAGACATGCAACTGTCCTTGGTCCAGTCCACCTCCAGTGAGCTCATCCTTAGTCGCTCAGCACTCAACTCCCCAGACAAATTAGCCCTTCATTTTATACGAACACTCTTTTGGGTTTTGTTGTTGTTCTTGTTGGAGGTAATTTAGTCTTTCCTAGTTCCTTTAAAACCTCAATGTCCCTCCATCCTGATGACATCCTCATCCGGCCACCCAGGAAGAACTCCCACTGTGAATTTTGTGTGAGAGTTTCTCTAGAATGCATACCCAGGAGTGGAATTGTAGACTGTAAGGTAGCTGCATCTTCAACTTTTTTTTTTTAAAGACAAGGCTCTCACTATGTCACCCAGGCTGGGCTTGAATTTCTGGACTCAAGTGATCCTCTCACCTCAGCCTCCTGGAGCTCCCGGCATGCACCACTTGGTGCCCGGCATGCATCTTCAACTTTATCAGGAAATTCCAAAGTGTTCTATACCGTGCTCCTGTCAATTTACATTCCACCAGCAGTGGATGTGTTGCAATGAGGGTTCCCCCAGGGAAGCAGGCTTTGGGACAGAGATTAGCATGCAGAAAGTTTCTTAGGCAGTACTCTTGGGATCTACAGTTGTGGAAGGGGAGGGAATGAAGCAGGACTGGATGGAGGAACAAGTTGGTCTGTGATGCGATCTGAAGGAAAGCCTCAGCTCACCCCACAGAGAGCTCTGCAGCTGAGATAGCCCTTCAGAGTTGTCCCTGTTTGGAATGAGGAGGAGACTAGACCTTTATAACCCCACTTGACCAATCATTGGATGCAGGCTGCCCCAAGGGAGGCCGCATAACCTTGGGCAAGACAATTCTCTTCAGCTGATTTATGACACTATTCTTAAATCAAGTTTTCCTAATGTGCAGTTTTGTTTCTGGGTCTCTGTTCCGTTCCACTGGTCTGTTTGTCTATCCTTCTACCACTATCACACTGTCATAATCACCTGCATCATTTTAAATAGCTACAGACCAATTTTGTGAGAATTGATGTTTTTAAATATTGAGTCTTCCTATCTAAGAAGATGGTTTATCTCTCCAGATATTGAAGTTTTCTTTATTATCATCTAATAAAATTTATATTCATCTCTATAATACAGGTCTTGCACGTTTTATTATATTTATTCCCAGGTACTTTTTTCTTTCTGTTGCTATTGCAAAGATACTTTCTAACAGCTTGTTGCTGGTGTTTAGAAATACAATTAATTTTGATTTTTATCCAGCAATCTTGCTAAATTCTTACATGAATGCTAATAACTTTTCTGTAAATTTTTTTCAGTTTGCCAGTAATCATAAAATCTATTTCATACTATCAAATGGACAATGTGCTTCCATATTAATTCATTACAATACAAAGATGTCTAAAACCAAAACTAAATCATTTCCCTCCTCCCCTGCTACATTCCATATTCTATATCTACACATTTACTTCATGTTTATTGGATTAACAGCCTCTCACACTTTTCTCCTTGTTTGTTCAGTGTATATACCAATTTGCAAAGTGTTGGGTTTTTGTTTTTTTGTTATTTTTTTCAGAGTAGTCAAATGCAATAGTGAGGAGGGGGGAAAGTAGTAGAACAAGGAATTCAATCTGTAAATGACTGTGAACAATCAAATGAGATAACTCCCTACCTTTGGACCAGCCTGTAAGGTGTTGGTTTGTTTGCTTTTACTGCTACAGGACTATACCAAACACATTCTTCTGTGACCTGCTTTTGTTACTTGCTTACTATCATGAAGTTCCCTAGCTCTATTTTTTTTCTTAACATCTTTATACATTGTACATAAATGAACTCATATCATATATGTTGGTTGGTTTTTCGGTTGGTTGGTTCAAGTATCTCACTCTTAAAAAACTGAAAAATCAGGAAACTAAATGTGAAGGCTTTGATTCTCCATCAAAAGATTGCTGAATTAGTCACATTTATGTAAGTTTAAATAAAATATTTGAGGTGTCTATTATCTTTTCTTAATGATTCACATTTTGATCAATTTTTTTGATTAAGTAACAAGGTATTGACTCTAAAATAGGTACAATTAAAGCTAGACACACAGTGCTGAGGGACAAAGTCTGTTAAACTATCAAGTAGTATTCAGATGCACAAACCAATAAAGAAGAAGCCTTGTTCAGCAAAATATCTGTTAGCCCTCCAAAGATAAAATAACAATTTGACTTTCTTTATCCCAGGGTAATATACTGTATCAGGTGACTCCAGCTGTTTCAATGGCACTGTGCCATGCCACAAAGATCGTGTCTGTCCGGTGGGATTAAGTGAGAACAGAAACTGTTCCAATCAGGCTGCCAATAACTTTACTGAGATTTTAAACCTGTAGTCCAGTAGTGATTTTAAACTAGAACAAAGTAAGGAACTGAACATATTAAGGCTTGGTCATTCTTGCTATGATCATTGGTGCAGAAGATTCTATTTCTATGGCTGCATATAAAGTCCCATATGTCAAAACTCTAGAACACATGGAGCCTTCTAGCAAAGCATGGTGTGTTATCTGCCAAAAAGATATTAAACAAACCAAATTCATCTGGTGTTTCCTGTAAATAAGTCACTATTCTCGTCTAGCATCTTGTAAGTATCAACTAAATTTGTGAAAGAATGCTAAAAATGACTTACCCTATATTGTGTAGTTTCACTAAAGAAAGAGCATATGGTTTTATTTGTATATTTTATGTCAGCAGTGTTTGAATATTGTAATTCCACGTTAATACTGTCATACCTCAGAGATATTGCAGGTTTTGTTCCAGAACATCGCAATAAAGCAAATATCACAACAAAGCAAGTCGCACAAATTTTTTGGTTTCACAGTGCATATAAAAGTTATGTTTACACTATAGTTTAGTAAATGTGCAATAACATTATGTCTAAAACAACTACATACCTATCTTAATTAAATACTTTATTGCTAAAAATCACTAACAAATGCCAGAGCCTTTAGTGAGTCATAAACTTTTTGCTAATGGAGTGTCTTACCTCGATATTGATGGCTGCTGACTTATCAGGGTGGTGGTTGCTGAAGCAGAGAGCTTGAGACTCAACATTTTAACTCTATGGTGGCAGGTTGACCATTTGAGCTCTGAATTTCGAAAGAACCAATAGCTCAGAATAAACCACAGACTTCAATCAATCACCACTTTTCTTCACATTTCATACAAGCAATATCACAATAATCTTTAGACATAGGTACAAAAACTCACCATACAAAACTCACAAACAATCAAACACAAGCAATATAGGCAATTCCCAATACAAATAATCTAAAATGCCCAGGCCTATCAATCAAATGGGAATTTTCATTTAATGGCCACTTCTCTTCACACTCCAGTGTATAGATTGGATTACATTCTCTTTACACATGGGTTTGTACCTAGAAGTTACCATACAGCCAAAGTTTTTCCCAAAAGACTTTGAGATGGAGTTTCCTTATGTTACAACAAAACTCACAAATAATAAACAGACAATATAGAGGATCCTCAACACAGAAATGTCAGGGCCTATCAAACAAATGTGAATCCAAAGGGGACAAATAACACTCCAATGGCACCTCAAATGCCCTGCCATAGGGCTGAAAGGTTCACAAATGGTATCCAAAGGGAATAAATGCCACCCCAACTGTAATTTAAAACCTTCTCCAAATGGGTGGCCTAATTCTCCAATTTCCTGGGAAACCCTCTCCAAATGGTGGCCTAGTCCCCCCATTCCCTGGGAACTGCAAATGAACTCTGAATTTAAATCAGTTTTCCTAGTTCCACTCAACCTTGTGACATCCACCCCCAAAGGCACCTCAAAACAAACAAAACCAACAGGAAGGTCTGAAACCCTCCCCTGAGGAGTGGAATCAGGACCTCAGGGTGCACCCTGGGAAACTTACTCAACAAACAAATGGCAGAGGCTGTCTGGACATTTCCAAATCCATTTCTTTCTCCTCAACTCAGTTCACGTTGTGGGGAGCTGTATCTACTTTGGGGCAACAGAGATGAGAATTTCCCACAGCTAAAACAGGCTCTGGCAGCTGCTGCAGTCATCTCTTGCTCTCTCACCTTGAAAAGAAGTTGTTCCTACTGTGAAGACCCACAGCTTTGACCCTGGGATGCTCTCTGCCTCTTCCAGCAGTTGTGAGGTGCCATTCCACCAGGGTGCCAATGGGCCCCACACAGGGATGTCAAATTCTGTTATTGAAAGTTTGACACTTGTCCCTGAGGCCACAAGGTCAAGTGGTTTGAGGAGAAGGAAAGAGGAATTTATTAATTTGCCGGCAGATGAAGAGGTTGGCAGACTCCTGTCTTAAAGTATCAATGTCCTTTGATGTTAATTTTAAAAGTTCCTCTACTCCATGCCCACTTATCTCCTAAAAATGCCTGATGTATCTTCTTTTTCCTAAGGTCTTAAAGAATGAGGATTGAAAGTATTTATGGATTCCATGTTTGGGGGAGATCTTACTAGATTCAAACCAGGTAATGTATAGTAACAGGTTGAAGAAATACAGATTCTTTTTTTCTTGGCAAAGGCCCTGGATCATTTTCCAGGGTTTAATTTCATTTCTACACCGCGAGCTACAAAGACTAAGAAACATAAGTATTCTTGGGCTTGAGTCAGACATTACGTTAGGCCTCCAGTGAATTAAATAAAGGCCTGATAGATCTGCACAAAACAAACAGTACAAACAAACATGATGCTTAGAACATTCCCTGAAAGATGAAATGTATAGGTTGAAAAAGCTCTGAGCTGGCTGACATACAGAGAAGGCAAGATTTGCACAAGGCAACATCAGTAGAATAATGAATGACCTAGTTCCGTGAAGAACTGTTCTTCAGGCATTTCAACTGCATGAAATCTAATTTCTCCCATCTTGTTACTGTATAATCCTCAAACATATTCATTGTGATAAATAATATCGGAGGGAAAACCCCATGAGGTTTTGAGGGATGAATATCCCCTCATTCCGCTGATCGGGAGAATGAGTCACTTACTTCAGGAGGTTATCCTGATCCTCCATGTCAACCTACCATTGTCAAGTAGCAGCTGATACTTTAAAGTGATCTTCTGATCTTCAGAGATGAAAACTGCACTCTAACCATTGGTATTCTGAATTTCACATTTGCCTGGGTTGGTGACCAAGGCTGTAAGGGCTGCCACTTTCTAGATCTGATGAGAAGCAGGTTGTTAATCACTGGCAGCAGAGCATCAAGCCTGGCATTTGTTTTCTGATGCTTCATTGGAAATAGAGTGGCTCCACCCAGTTGTGTGCTGGTGGTAAATGGGCTCTCAGGGCAGGTTGGGGGGCATATATGGAGGGAGAGAAGCAGGGGATGGAGGGCCTGATTTGTAGCATTTTCCATTTTCTGTGGTATAAATACTTCCATAATGTCTGATTTCAAGCTACCAAGTTTTAACAATCAGCACACAAAATTCTTAAATATTTAATAATCAACTCTGTCCAGCATGTAGGAGCTGGCTCCATCACAATACTGGCTCTACCTCATTAAGAATCAACAATCCTGGTTTTCTGGTGGGTAATTATATCTTGACAGCCAAAATGGTGTAATTATTAGAGTTGGGTCATTTTGTTGCTCAAAGTTAAGCCTAAATAAGCAGTAAAGCCCAGCTTATACTTAGACTGCAAATTTCTCAACATTTACTCTCAAAGACTCTAAAGGTCTAATAATGTAAAAGCTCAACTATTAATTCTTCGAAGAGGTTTATTTATAAGGATCCATAGTTTAAATTAAGCAAAATAATTGTTTTGTTCCAGGACCATGGAATAGATTGAAATTTATAAGATATTTACTCTGTTAACTAAATCAACTTATTTACAGTAATGGTTGCATGCTTGACCATACTCCTCTTTTCTCATAAAGTTCAAATACTCTTTTAGGACTGAGAAGCTGTTCCAGATCCCATTTTATTTGTCCCAAATATGAGCTGTACTCTCTTTGGAAGAAAGAACTTCTTTGTTTTTCCTGCAAAGTCCTATATCCACCAAGTGGATGGCTCCAAAAATAAAAAGAAGCACTGGCTAGCCTGGCTCCTATTTCTTTCTTTCTTTCTTTCTTTTTTTTAACTTCTGGGGTTTCTTTTCTTTTTTTTTAACTTCTGGTTTTTTTTTCTTTATTAAAAAATTTCAGTAGATTTGGGGGGGTACAAGTGGTTTTTTGTGGATGAATTGTATAATGGTGAAGTCAGGGCTTTTAGTGTACCTATCATCTGAATAATGTACATTGTACCCAACAGGTAATTTTTGATTCCTTAGCTCCCTCATACCTCCACTTTCTGAGGGTGTCTCCAAAGTCCATTATATCACTCTGTATGACCATGTATACCCATCGTTTATCTCCCACTTATAAGTGAGTACATGCAGTATTTGTTTTTCTGTTCCTGAGATACTACACTTAGGATTATGGTCTCCAGTTCTTTGAGAAATCTCCATACTGTTTTCCACAGAGGTTGTACTAACTTACATTCCCACCAACTTACATTTGCCCAAATGGAATAGCTGATGGATGGCAGAGCTGGGATGTGCATTTCACTATATGTTTTTACCTAATTAACCATAACACTAGTTTGCTGACTCAAAATAGGGTTAAACTATTAAATAGCAGTAAAACTGGTATTCTAATCAGATTTTTAACATTCATGAGCAAAGTAAATGTTGCTAGCTACTGATTTTGGAGATACTATTGGAACTGTATCAGATCAGTTCAGTTCAACTTTTATGTAACAAATGTTTTCAGTTGCCATGAAGCCCCTTCTTGAAAGGCACGTAACCTGAGCATGCCCAAATGAACCAACCGTGCAATCACAGGTGGAACCTAAGTACTTGGACTCAGGAGCCCCAGGGACTGAATTAAGAAGCCCACACTGCATAGCAGGATTCAAGATCCAATCAGATCCATCCATGGCATCACCCCGTGTGAGGATCCAGTCATAGCATGTTTCCTGGCATCACCCTATCACAAGATCCAATCAGATCATGCCTCATTATTTTCTGGCTATAAAACCTACCAGCTTGGGGAGACAGATTGGAGTCTAGCTCCTTGTTTTGGCCACCTGACCCTATGTCACTGCAAAAACCCAGTGCTTCAGTGTTTGGCTTTCCGTTGCACACTGGCAAATGAATCCAGTTCGGTTTGGTTAAAAACAAGCTGCTTCTATCAGCAGCAGCAGAAGCTGTTTCTAAATGTTTCCTGTGTGCCAAGTACAGTGTTAAAACACTTTATATGCATATATATGTGTGTTTTATATATATGTTAAGCAATTTATATCCCTTTTGATCCCCAGAACCAACCTCTGAGGGAGGTATTATATTCTTTTTATGGATAATAATACAGAAATAACTAGCATTTATGTGTGTGCCAAACATTGTGCCACTATTTTTACATGCATTATCTCATTTCAATCAGTTTAACAACCTTCTGAGATAGGGAGCCACTATTTTTATCCCTGTTTGCTAATGGAGATAATATACAGACAAATTTGCTATTAGAATTGTAGAGCAGGAAACTTTTTATTAGACATTAACTTACCCTGTTTAATTATATAACTGAAAGGTCCTGCCAGGATTATCTTGTCAGAGCCAGTCCCATTAAAAATAATCATTGAAGTAGAGATCGGAGAGAAAACGGTTGTCAGGGCAAAATTATGCTGAAAGTATGTTTGTACATTCATTCGATACCACCCACTCCTACAGAGTTGTGGAATAAGAAGACATGCTGTGAAAAACTTGAATTTGGGGAAGTCATTGTATTAGCCAGCTCCTGTCGAGTTTGAGTAAAAATAAATTCAGTTTGGCAACTGCAGACTAAGGAGTAAACTATTTTTAACACTTAGTAACACATCATAGGCTTTCCAAAGATAAAAACAGTGATGGGGTCAAACAAGTATGTTGTTTCATGGTGTATGTTGCTATTAATAAAACAGTCTTACTGCAGGAAGTATACACAGACAGCTCACAAAAACAGGAAAGTCACTCAGGAACCTGCTTTAAAACTCCTGGTCTGAACTCATGAAATTGCCCTAAAGTCATAAGGAGTGGAAATCACAAATCAGAAATCAAAGAAAGAGCACAATTTTACTCATACTTTAACTCAGACAATACTGAACTTTCAATCCTATGAAGATGGATCTACAGAGAGTAAGAAGAGAACTTTTTACACCAACCCCTTCATTTTACAGGTAAAGAAACTATGGTCAAAGTTGAATGACATCCAGTGTTTTTGCCTGCTCAGAATCCATTTCCCATTCTGGTAATAGTCCATCCCATGGAATTCTGGGGTGGGGGGAACCCCTTCCTGACTCATGATCTTTTTAAAGTGGAGAGGGCTGATCTCACCCCCAACTCCAAGGGTGGGCATGAATCAGGCATGGACAAACAGGGTCACATTAGCACACTCACTTGGCAGGCATGAAGCAGAATCTGAACTGATTCAATACAGAAGGAAAAAGTAAGTGTAAGACCACACAGTTAATGCCAAAGCTAGGACTATATCCTGAGTCTCACATCTCCCAGCCCAGTACTATTTCTGTACAACCATGCTACAAAACATACATGAGTTAAATAACGTTCTTACTAATTTAAAAAGTAGTCGTTGGTGCCATTTCAGTGCTAATTAGCCAGACTGTCTCAGGGTCTATGAGACTTCCTGTTTGTACATTAGCTACCTGGAACATAAGCCCACATTTCCTTCTATGTCCTTAAAGACAGTAACAATTTATATTAGGTAAAATGGTGACAATAATAACTTACTTCATATTTAATGTTCCTGTAAAGCCATTAAAAATTATCTTATGCCACTAGAATTCCACTATATATTTTAGACAATTAATGGGCACACTATGATTTACAGCCATGTGACAAGGGGTCTGGGAAAGAAATGGGAGGGAGTATAGTACTTCATAATGTTTAGAGTGGTCACATTTGAATGACTGGATTATAGGTAATTTCCCCTCGCTCCTTTATTTTCCCAGTGTTGGGGTAATATTATATTTCAAAAAAGTTATACTTTTCTAAGAATCTGATTATTCAGAAGTCAATTATCTGTGCTTCACATTATCAACCCCTTTGCTACTCTCTCACAACTTCCTCCTGCTCCTTCTGTTTTGGCCATTCATGGCCTCCTTAATTCAGCCTAAGAGGAAAAGTTGTGAGACTCAAACAAGACTATATTCTCCGCCCATTCCAGGGTGTTATTTTCCTAAGAGTACTTGTGGGAAAGTGTGACCTGATCAGGGCCGGTGCATTAGGGCTCCCAGGAAAGCAGCTAATGCCCAGGAAAGTGGTGAGCAACAAAGAGGAGGAGGTTTAGGAATGACTCGTATTGATTTTAATAAACTATATCAATGTGGCTTTTTATGACCTCGAGAAAGTCAGAGTTGGAGGTACTGTACTTAAGATTATATTTCGGTGTCGTACCAGACCTCTTCCTCACTGCCTATCTTTAGTAGTCATCCAGTCCCTCATGTGTTTTCCTCATTATTCTCGTAGTTGCTACCTCATCCATGACTGTTAGGACTAACGTAATTAGCCACCAGTCTCCTTCCTTCAGTCCTCCACGATGATCTTTCAAATGGCAAATTCACTTTGAGAGTGAAGGAGAGAAAGGACTATAGGGTCACTCCAAGGTTTCTTAACAAGGCAGCTAAGTGACTAATGGTGCCATTTACTGAGATATGAACAATGGAAAAAGAGGTCCTGGAAGAAGACAACAAATTCAATTTTGGACATGTTGAGTTGGAAGTACACATAGTGTACATGTCTATCCTATAATATAATTTATCAAAAGATAAAGTGATGATCTATTTTGGGGTCTCTTTCCTTTCTTAGATTGTAAGTGTTTTAAGGGTAGGAATAAATGTTTATTGTATTTTCAGCACTTAGCACAGTGCCTGGCACAATAGATGTTTCTTGAATTGCCATTCTTTTTTAATTAATGTATGTGGGAGCTTAAATTGCTGTGTATTAAATCATTTTCCTTAAAAATATTTCCAACTTATATCACAGACCAAGAGCTAATTTCCTTAATGTAGAAAGAGTTCTTACAAAACATTAAGAAAAAAGATGATTAGGCAGGGCGTGGTGTCTCACGCCTGTAATCCTAGCACTCTGGGAGGCCGAGGCGGATGGATCGTTTGAGCTCAGGAGTTCGAGACCAGCCTGAGTAAGAGCGAGACCCCGTCTCTACTGAAAAAAAAAATAGAAAGGAATTAGCTGGACAACTAAAAAAATATATATATAAAAATTAGCTGGACATGGTGACACTTGCCTGTAGTCCCAGCTACTCGGGAAGCTGAGGCAGGAGGATCACCTGAGCCCACGAGTTTGAGGTTGCTGTGAGCTAGGCTGATGCCACAGCACTCTAGCCCAGGCAACAGAGTAAGACTCTGTCTCAAAAAAAAAAAAAGAAAAAGAAAAAAAAAATAAAAAATGATTAATTTAAGAAAAATAAATAAACAATGTAAACAGTTTACAGGACAGGAAATAAAAATGAATCTTTACATACGAAAAGATCTCCTCATATTAAGATAAATTTAAAATTAAAGACTACAATGAGATACCATTTTCCAAGTAAAGACTAGCAAGGATTAAAATTTTGCTAACTCATTGTGTTGATAAGAGTGTGAGGGAACTGACATTCTTACTAAGGCAAAATTTAAAATGCCCAAAGCTGTTTTTATCCTTCAGATATACTTTCAGATGTGCAAAATATCATACTATACAATCATTTAATGGGATGAAGAAGTTCAGTGTTACTGATATAGACTAATCTCAAACACAAATTTAGTGAAAGAAGCAGGGTGCAAAAGTTTGTATTGTGTGGTAGCTTTGGTGTAAACACAAGACTATGCATACATATACTTCTATTTGCAGATGTGTTTCTGTAAGAATACACAAGGAACTGGTAATATTGGTTGCCACTGGAGAAGAGAACTGTAGAACTGAGATGTAGGATAAGAGAGAGACTTTTCTCTCTATACTCTCTTGTGTCTTCTAAATTTCATGCCATGCAAATATGTTAATGATTTGACCAAAGCTAAAGATGTGTCTACTCTATGACCCAGCTTGGATGTCTGGGAGGGTGGGGTAGGAGGATGCTGACTGGGAAAGGGATCAGAGAAGTTCTGGGGTTGCTGGGAGTGTTCTCTATCTTGAGCTGGTGGTGGTTAAATGGGTGTATACATGTATGTATACATATACACTAAGGCTCACTAAACATACTAAATGTATTTTACTGTATGTTATACCTCAATTAAAAAAAACTTTTTAAAAAGCAAAAAACAGGCCGGGCGCGGTGGCTCACACCTGTAATCCTAACTCTCTGGGAGGCCGAGGCTGGCGGATTGTTTGAGCTCAGGAGTTCGAAACCAGCCTGAGCAAGAGTGAGACCCCGTCTCTATCAAAAATAGGAAGAAATTAATTGGACAGCTAAAAATACATAGAAAAATTAGCCGGGCATGGTGGCGCATGCCTGTAGTCCCAGCTACTCGGGAGGCTGAGGCAGAGGATCGCTTGAGCCCAGGAGTGTGAGGTTGCTGTGAGCTAAGCTGATGCCATGGCACTCACTCTAGCCCAGGCAAAAGAGTGAGACTCTGTCTCAAAAAAAAAAAAAAAAAAAAAGCAAAAAACATGAAAAATACATCTTACCAATTTTTAAAAAGTATATAAAATAATTTTTTAAAAATTTCACCCAAATGTCAAGTAACTTCTCCCTTTAGATTGATAAAAGTAGATGCAACTTTCATACTGAGAATCAATAAGGAAACAAAGCAATAGAGAAAATATTAAGAATTTCTTTAAACTAAGGAGAGAGAAAAGTAAAGCAACTATGATTAAACCAATTATATAAAACAAAGCAAAATAAAACAACTTTCTATCATGACCCTAAGGTCTCAAAGACTGCAACATAATAGCTCAACCCGTCAGGTGCTGGAAAAGTTCTTTTTTTTTACACTTCCATGGAATAAAAGGCAATGGAAAATTTCTTTTAACAAATTTGTTCAACAGCTTTCAGAAATATAAGTGAATAAGAGGGAGCTTTGACATTTCATCAGGAGATACCTTGCTAAATAAGAGAGAGAGTTTGGTTCTTGGAAAAGTGGCAGTTAGAAATGGAAGGGACAAGGACAATGTTGAGTAATAAGGTTTACCTGTCCACAGAGAGGTAAAACAATGGTGCACTTTGTAGATAAAAGGACAAAAATAGCAGCACAATTCACAATTGCAAAAATGTGGAAATAACTGAAGTGCCTGTCAATATACGAGTGGATTAATAAAATGTTGTATATGCGTACCATGGAATACTACTCAGCCATAAAAAATGGTGAACTAATACCTCTTGTACTAACCTGGATGGAAGTGAAGACCATTCTTCTCAGTGAAGTATCACAAGAATGGAAAAACAAGCATCATACCACATGTACTTACCATTAAATTGGAACTAATCAATCAACACTTATGTGCATATATGGAAATAAAACTCATCGGAAATCAAGCAGTTTGGAGGAGGGAGGAGGGGATGGGTAAATTCGCACCTAATGGGTACAATGCACACTATCTGAGGGACGGACACACTTATAATTTTGACTCAAATGGTACAAAAGCAATTTAAGTAACCAAAGTGTTTGTACCTCCATAATACTCTGAAATAAAATAATAAAATAAAATAAAGACAAAAGAACCAGGTAATCAGGAAGAAGAGAGAGAGGCAAGAAAGAGGCAAGGTTTTAGGCACCCAGAATATTTAAAAGTGAAGAAAACCCCATCTCTACCAAAAATAGAAGGAAATTAATTGGACAGCTAAAAATATATAGAAAAAAAAATTAGCCGGACATGGTGGCACATGCCTGTAGTCCCAGCTACTCGGGAGGCTGAGGCAAGAGGATCGCTTGAGCCCAGGAGTCTGAGGTTGCTGTGAGCTAGGCTGACGCCACGGCACTCACTCTAGCCAGGGCAATAAAGTGAGACTCTGTCTCAAAAAAAA
>CAUYSK010021117.1:0-50760 GCA_963575035.1 Avahi laniger
GACTTGAAGTTAGCACGGAAAACACATGACAAGCAGCAGCGGTGCAGCATTAGCGAGATCGTGGCGAGTGCTGGCTGCAGGTCGGCGCGATGTTTACATCACCGTGTTTGCCATTTAGCACACGGATAACTCCTGTGAATATGCGAAAAAAAGCAGACTGTATATACAGACTACCAACAACTCCCCCCCAAAACAATACTAAACTAAAAATGAACCCACTGGTAGAATCAGTACAAAACATATATTGCTTTCCTGAGTGATATCTTGAGATGACATAAATACCAGCATAAATCAACACAATCAATATGTTATTTTTTAATCGTGGCAAAAACACAACATGAGGTGATGTTGAGTAGTGACATTGGACATTTTTTTATATGTCTGGGGACCACTCGTATGTCTTCCCTGGAAAAATGTCTTTTCAAGTCCTTTGACCATTTTTTAATTGGGCTATTTATGTGCGTGTGTCTGTGTCTCTGTGTGTGTTTTACTACTGTGTATATGAGTTGCTTGTGTATTTCGAAGATTATTTCCTAATCATATATATGGCTTACAAATATTTTCTCCCATTTCATTGATTTTCTTTTCACTCTTGATTGTTTTCTTTGCTATGCGGAAGTTTTTTAGTCTGATGCAGTTCCACTTGTTTATTTTTGATTTTGTTGACTGTGCTGTTGGGTTCATGTCCAAGAACCATTGGCAAGATCAATGTCATGGAGCTTTTTCTGCTACTTTGTATCCATTGATATCTCCCCAGGTCTTCCTCTCCCTTCTACCCCACCCACGGTAACCGCTGTTTTATTCTCTTTGTATACTTGGCTTTTTTATTTTTGAGATTCCACACATAATTCAGATCATGCAATGTTTTTCTTTCTGTGTCTGGCTTATTTCACTTAGCACAATATTCTACGGGTTGATCCATGTTGTGGAAAATGTCGGGATCTCCATATGTACGCGCACACACACACACAGTATCTTAATCCACTTATCTCTCAGGGAACACTCGGGTTGTGTCCGTGTCTTGGCTGTTGTGAATAACGCTGCCGTGACCGTGGGAGTGCAGACACCTTCGTGAGGTTATGGTTTTATTTCATTCGGGTATATAGCCAAAAAAGAATTTCTGGGTCGTCTGGTAGTTTTATTTTATTTTTTTTGTTTCTTTAGGAACCTCCATACAGTTTTCCATAAGATTGCACCAATCTACATTCACATCAACAGTGTACCAAGTGTTCCTTTTCTCCACAACTTTGCTACTTTGTTATCTTGACATTTTTGTAAAGAATGTGACGTGATATTTCATGGTTTGACATGCAGTTCTCTAATAAATGTTATATTGAGCCTTTTCATATACCTCTTGGCTATTTTTATGTCTTCTTTGGAGAAATGTTTGTTAAGTTCTTTGTTTGTCTTTTAATTGGGTTATATGGTTTCTTGGCATTGAGTTGTATGAGTTCTTTATAAATTTGGGATATTAACCTTTTATCAGATGTATGATCCTCAGATATTCTATCTAATCTCGACATTGGACTTGGCAATGATTTTTGGATATCACACAAAAGCTCAGGCTACAAAAGCAAAAATAAATAAATGGGACTGCATCAATCTACAAAATTTCTATTCATTAGTTCTAACAGTTTTTTAAATAAAGTCTTTAACAATGTGTTATTGTTACTGCTCTGAATCTCTGTATAGATCAAATAATCTCCATTAAAATCAAGGTCAAAACATTTAAAAACAAACTGATCAATTAGCTGAATCATTATTTATGTCTTAATAAAAGTCATTATTTTATTTTTCACATTTACCTCTCTAAACTTTTAAAATTACTGAAGAGCATGATTGGAATTAATCTTAAAATCATCTGACTCTACCCTCTCAAGGTATGTATTTCTTTGAAATATACCTGGAAATCATCCAACTTCTCATGTGTGTGTGTGTGTGCATGTGTGTGTGTGTGTGTGTGTGTGTGTGTGTAAGAGGTTACAATTCTGAAAGTCAATTCATTCTGTGTTTCAAATTCTATGCTGAACCCAGATTTCGGTCATTTTGACAACTACCTACAGATCCTAGACTTTCTTTTTTCTATTTATTGCAAGTAGCTATAAAAACTGACTACTATTCCTATATTCTATTGCATTACTTAAATATTTTTCCTTCTCTTGGGAAAAAGAAGCATATGAAATGGTGATGAGCTAGGATTTATAATCAAGAAAATCTTAAAGGTCACCATGTAATCAGACCAAGTGAAAAATAACATGAAAATCCCAATGATAAATAAAAACTTTCATTAAAAAAAGAAAGGTCAAGGCTTTTTGAAAGTAAGCTCCAATAAGTTATTTTTATTTTCTCTCCATATGAACAAGGTTTATGACAATAGAGGATGTTTAATAAAGACTATGGTAATGAGAATGATTGAAATGTTAAATAATCTCATAATAAAAATAAACACAGTCTTTCAGAAAACATTAACGTTTTCATGTGATATCAGAAGGCTAATATTTAGCAGATTCTTTATCTAGTGTGTATCTGAATATAATAATCTTTAAAATTGGATGATATTTTCCATGCTAATTATTTTGGCTTATTTAAAAGCTAAACATGTGCATTGTAGAAAACTTCATAAAGATAATTGTGTATCAAAATAAAATAAAAACCCTACAAGATAGTCAATGGTAACAGAAAAGAGGCTTTGGAATAATCCAGTTCCAGGACTTAGTCTGTTTCTTCTCAATAGCTTCTTCGAAAAACAATTTGCTTTCTTTTGATAATTGTCTCTAAAGCTGTTAGACACTGAAGAAATACACATCTGCGAATACACACACACACACACACACACACATGCACATACCTTTGCAAATAAGGCTTAGTGACAATAAAATAGTTCAAATCTGGGAATCGAAGATATATTTGGTATATTATTTTCTGTTTTTAAAAGTTGTTTTTAGCTGTAGAGACTGCAATATCATATATCATAGGTTCTGTTGGGACCCGGTTTTGAGATCATGGCTAAAAACTCTCAATTCTGCTTTATTAGCAATATGTTAAGCACACACCCCAACCTCTTCCCTTATCAGGGTCCAGCACTCCTGGATTACAACATACACACCCAGGAGCCAGAAGCTTCAGATACCAAACATCTGGGGACAGGCACTTCTTCCTTAGGCCAATGGAGTTATCCAAAATACCCAATCAACAGGAAGCCAGTTTGCCATGCATAAGCCGCCTCCTACAGTTAAAGCTTTCTTTTACCTTTCCTTGAAGCAACCCCGTGTGGCCCTGTGCGGCAGCCTTCTCTCCTCCAGAGCTGTAAGTGGAAGCATTTTGTCTTTCATCTATCCTGGGGCCACACTCAGTGGAGTGTGTCCTGCCACCATGAGAACCCAGTAGATGTTGAAACAGAGATGCAGCCCCAATGTTTTGAACAGTCCAGGTCTGCGTAGCCTAACCCTAAAAAATGGTCATCCTCCGGAAGATGAATGTGTCCAGCCCCTAAACGCAAAAATGTCTTGATATTGTGGAAAGGCTCAGACCACACCCAGCAGGGCCATTCAGTTCATTTTTGTGTGTTTGAAGAGTGAAAATGGAATGAGGACACAAAGCCTTTTCCTTTTTATTTGGAGCAGGCTTTGCTATTAGTTCTGTTAATGTCCTAATGGGAGTGCTTGTCCTTTATTTAACCAGAGAAATAGAAGCTATTATTCTAAAGATGCCCATGTTACTTAAATAACACCAATGCCCAATCCACCCTTCTCAGCACTAGGTGACCACCAGAAGCTGCTTAGGGAGACAATTAGTACCCAGCTCCCCTCCGTAGCAGATGACTCACCCCACGTCTTCCCCACTGTGTCTCAGTGTACTTAAGGCGACACCAAAGATTACTTCTCTTTTTCTCAAACTGTCAGTCAGTGATTTGTTTAAATGTTAATTTACTTAGGAAACAAACAAATAATATTTATTTAACAAAAAGTACTCATTATTTTAGGCTCTTTTTTTGAACTAAAAATTTCATCTTTACTCAGACACATATTGCTTATTTATTCCATTCCTTTTATTTTAATATATAGTTCCATGCATAGCAATAAATTGGGATTATATCCTATGTTCAAATTTGAATTCTCATTTAATTAAATATTATGTTAACTTTTTTCACGTAAATAAGTTCTCTTCTAAAATACAGTTTCCATGACTGCATAGCATTCCATCATTTGTTTAATAAATCCTCTATTGATTAGTATATTATGCTTGTTGTCATATATTCTCCTTTAATAGTAATACAAAAATTCATTATATTTAATTTCCTGTAAGATTTTCATTAAGATTATGTTTCAGGAAGGAAATACATTACAACAGTGAATATAATATTTTAAAGTATTTAAAACATGTTTTTCCAAATGATCTTACCAATATATACTGCCATTAACACAGCAGTCCCCAAACTGTTTGGCACCAGGGACCGGTTTCATGGAAGACAAGTTTCCACAGATGGGGGCGGTGAGAGGCGAGCTCAGCGGCGCCGGGAGCAGTGGGGAGCCGAGAGGCTGCAAGTACAGAGGAGGCTCAGCGGCTTTGCAGCTACTGTTCTCCTCCTGCTGTGTGCCCTGCCCTTTCCTGAGGGTGGCGGAAGACAGTTTGCGGGGCGCGGGCTGCCTCTGCGAGCTCTGCAGCCCAGTCCCTGACAGGCCGTGGTCCATTTTCAGTGCTAATATTCTTTTACTCTAAAATAAATTTTTGTAAAGCTTGACTGTAATAACCCTTTTTAAAATAACAGGATAACTGGAGCTGCTTAGTAGTAAAAAGAGAGAAAGAGTTGAAAATTAATTACTGAAGGCCATGTTACTGTGTATCTGTAGGTGAAAAAATAGGGAGCAATTATTTATGAATAAGACACAGCATTTATAGTCAGACAAACCCCAGAACAAATTCCATCACTATTAGCCAGCACTGTGTAACTTTAAATGCTGTGCCTAACTTTCTACACCTCAAGCTCTCATTTATAAAACTGATTATTCTAATCAATGTTATTAAATAATTATCAGGATTAAATGAGAAAAGTTAGCTGGCCATGGTAAGTCCTAGCTATGGATAGCTCTACCACATGCTGACGCTGGGAATTATTCAAAAGCAGCACGAGAGCAATCTATAACATTTATCAACTTCTCTTGTGCTGAAAAAAAAATCAACCATAGTGATTTTAAATGTTTCTCTTGGTTGTAATAGAATGGCTAAAATGCATATTTCTAGCCTGATGAATACTTTCTCTTTTCCTTTTAAACATGGCTCAGAGGAGAAAGGGTAAAGCGACAAGTGCCTTGAACATTATGGCAGGAACCTTGCTCTCTTGTGGTGACTCTCAGTAACTGTCTTCTAAATCTGTTCGAAAGCCAATGCGTTTGGAGCAGATGAATAGACTTTGATTCAATGAACAATCACTCGGTCTGAATAATCATCCTGTGAAGGAGAACTGCGTGTAGTTTAGGCACCATTTAAAAATCAATGCTGTGTGTAGATTTCAGTGTCCTAATTTTTATCTCACTGTCCCTGCTAATATCTGCTCAATTGTTTCTCACAAGTGTAACTCTATCACGCTAGAAATTTGCTAGAATTTCTCCAGGAAGTGGAAATAATGGAGATAATAATCTTTACTATCTGCAAAACATAAGCTGTAATTTATTTTGGATGTTGTGAAAAGTTTTGTTTTTCATACTATCAACAGCAAGCAACATTCCTTTATTAGAAAACAATTTATTGGGATTCTACTGTGCAGATGCACTTGCAGCAGAGCTGTGAAGAATAATGCAAGTTCTTTCACTTAAATTCACCTATCTTATTCTTAAGAAACACAGACAATAAAAATACACAATAAAATGAAATTTCAAATTTTGATGAATGCTGTGAAGGAAATAAACAGTATGATTGAAAATAACTCATGGGTTGATCAAAAGTGTTATTTCAATGAAGAGACTGACATGATTTACATCTTCATTAAACTACTCTTGCTCCTCTTTAGTAGATGTCCATGAGATCAGCAGAAGTTGAAGCAGTGAGAAAGAATAATGGGGTGTGTCCATTAGGGGGGTGTCCACTAGGGCAGTGTCCATATGATTAAGAGAAGTGGAGATTCAAGATGTCTTGTACAGTTAAGATCAAAAGGACTTCTGATAAATGGAACTCAGTAATAATATTCACCTAGTACTTGTCACCAGAGCTATGTTTTTTAATAGCAGAATTCATATGCACCAGTTGGTAAATAATCATTCTCTTTAGTTTCCTAAGTGCCTCTCTTCATCACATTGAGCTCTCTCCCAGAACAGCCCAGATGTCTAACTCTACCAATTCAATGTTAATGTGTTGGTCGCCAGACAGGACAGTGTCTTTTCCATTATTGGGTGTCCCTGCTATTCTTGCCAAATAGTTCTGGATATAGATGAAAAATAAAGGGAGAATTCAAGTATAATTTTTAAATTTAAGCTTGAGTACTGGGCGACTGAAGGCACTGTTTAGTGGGAAGGGAAAAGCTGGAAGAAATATTCCTTTAGAAAATTCAATTTCGGACATGTGGATTTTATGTCCAAACAAGATAAAGATGTCAGATAGAGAGGTTTGCCTGGCGCTGAAGTGGTTATGGCCGCATGTGCAAGACACAGACAGGAAAACTTTTCACTCTTCTATTCCTCTCAGTCTCTCTTTTATTTATTTTGAACCCCAAAGAAAATGTACAAATTGGTGATCACAGTGCATTTGAGTACAGATAAAAAGGTAAGACTCATCAATATTTAAGAGGGTACCTGCTATCTATAAATTCTTTGTCAGCATCTACATAGTAACAAATTGAAGGTGACTGCTGAACTGGGAACGTTGGATAAGATCCAGACAGTGCTGGGCACGGGGTAGGGCTGATCATTGGAAAGACACATTAATCTCTCCTCTTTCCTTTCCCTCCTTGCTATTTTCAGTGTTGTCACATGTTATACCCACAAGTCAGCTTGATTAACCATGAAAAATGTGGTCGGAATTATGTAGCTTTTATTATTGTGTTTTCTTGATAGAAGAAATTCACTATATAAACTTATACAGAAGACATCATCTAGAAATTTCTTAGTACCCTGTCTTTATAAATCAAAATGTGGAGTGCAGTCCAGCAAGAGACAGAATTGTATGCTTTAACATTACAGTTAATAAGATTTTTTTTTAATTTAAGGGAGAGAGTTAATGGTAGTTTTAATAGATATGTACAACTTCTCATGATGTTTCAACAGAAAATGTGTTGATTCTGGAGTTCTAAGTTAAACTAATAATTGTCAAAATGCATAGTTCAATTAAAATATTTAAAATTATGTTGACGTCATAGTGTAAACAGGACAAGGTTAGGGAAAAAGTGAATTTTTCAGGAAAGTATTGATTAAATATAAAGTGATAATAGAAACACCTCCTCTTTGCCATATATAAAAAATGTATTAAAGGTGGCAAAATATATTAAGTGAACTTCAGAAATCATTATTGTACATACTTTAGGTCAATTGCCAATCTTTCATTTTTATATACATGTGTGTATACAGCAAACACACATACTTAGGCTTAAAAATTGATTCCTGAAAACTCCGTAGAGTACACAATATCTAAGTAAAATAAATATCATCTTATTAGAGTTACGGTATAAAATAATTCTGTAACTTCATATGCATTTTGAATAATTTATTGTTATTGACATTATTACATAAATGCAATAACCGTTAGTTGCTCAAATTAAATAGTCAATTAATGGGCAATAAGGAAAAAAAGTCACACATATGTTAAAAGCTAGGATCAGATTACGAATTGAAATACTGAGTTCTGACTAAACTAATAAGGATGCTTCCTGCCCTGTTCTCATTTCCCCGAACTTCTAGGGAGACCAGCACAAAAAGGAAGAAAGCAGCTTGGGCTCTTGCTCCAGTCACCCTGAAGGTTTGCCGCAAGAACGACAGGCGGGCTCCGTCGTTTGTGCGCCTGAGCCGGGCAGTTCGACGGCGTCCACCTTGCGCGGGAAGTGTCACGGCAGGGCCGGGATACGGCTTCGTTAAACGCTGCAACGGGAAAACGAAACAGAAGTGCCATCCTGCTTCCAGTCACGCCAGCCGTCATTAACGACGCATGTTAAAGATCTCCTGTTACTTACCAAAAATTATGCTCTCATTCAGTAAAAACTCTATCAACTTCAGCAATTCGTGCTCAGGAGAGAAAACTTTTAAGTTTTGGGCTCAAAACTTAAATCAGGCGCACACAGGCGCACACATGCGCACAGACGCAGACACGCACAGACGCAGACACACACGCACGCACACACACGCGTACACACACATGCGCACAGACGCAGACACGCACGCACGCACACACACGCGTACACACACATGCGCACAGACGCAGACACACACGCACGCACACACACGCGTACACACACATGCGCACAGACGCAGACACACACGCACGCACACACACGCGTACACACACATGCGCACAGACGCAGACACGCACAGACACGCACACATGCGCACAGACGCAGACACGCACAGACGCAGACACACACCCACGCACACACACGCACGCACACACATGCGCACAGGCGCAGACACGCACAGACACGCACACACACATGCGCACAGACGCAAACACACACACACGCACACACATGCGCGCACACGCACATGCACGTACACACACGCGTACACACACATGCGCACACACGCACGCACACACACACGCGCACGCGCACACACACTCTCTGAGAGACCGAATGCACAGACACGAGGGGACAGGCGACACATGGAAATCGGACTCCGACCTGCTAGCTCGGCCGCAGTTGGCCCCACAGGTGACGATCTGATCAGTGACTGTCAGCGTCCCGCACTTTGCCTGGCTTTGGATCAGGACGGGACACGGAAAGCCAGACGGTTCGCAGGACTCGCCGTGTCAGCGCCCCGTGCCGCGCGGGCTCCGGCGACCGCGGGAAATGCCCGCAACGACCCTTTTCTCGCCGCCGGACCCTCCACTCACGGCCGCCCTCGAGTCTCTGCCGAGGCGCGGGACGGGGATGCGGCCCGCATGGTCTCAGCAGCCTCTGCGGCTCCGTCTGTCTGTCTGCTCGATCCGTCTGCTCCGTCTGTCCTCCCGCCCCGTCCCTCTGTCCTCCCCGTCCGTCTGTCCGCTCCCGCGGCCGCACAGCGGACCTCAGCGAGCCCCTGGCCAGGCGCGGCGCTCATGAAGGCCCAAACCTTGCTGCTCACGGTGGGTCCAGTCCTTGTTAACGTGGTCAGTCAGCACTAGATCTCAACTCTGCTCCCTTTGCAGCGTGTTGCTAGATTATTTATTCTCGGTTTTGAACGCAGGGTTTGGTATTGATTTCCATTTGTTTGTCATTCTTGGTGAAATCAGGCCATTTCTGTTCATGCCTTTCTATATACTTGCTTTTGTGATTCCATGTTTTGTTGTGTTGGTTACAAGAGTTCTTTTCAATAAAGGGAAATGTAGGTATAAGCTCCATGAGCCTGTTTTTGAGCGAAGCTAGTCTCACAAACTACTGAGCTTGCAGTTCTCACCAGACCAATACCCATTTGGATAAACTTTGCTGTGGGTCACTACTACAACTGAACAAAGTTCTTCTGTCTTGACCCTTTGTGCTGTTTGCCTGGCCTTGATCCAGAGAGAGCATTATCTTTACTTCCTGCCAGCCACGGCACAGAGTGCAGGGTCTGTGTCCAGAGATCAGCCACCAGGTCGAAGGCCCCTGACACACAGCGCACAAACATCACACGGTAGCAGATTACTGCCAGCTCACAAGGGACCATCTAAATCTATACCACCTCCTTTCCTAGGAAAAACTCCAGCTTCTTATATGTACTCTTCTAAATACTCATAATCTAATTCTTGTGCCTCTCTGTAAATGGCATGACTTCACTAAGGATGATATTGATCTTAATGGCCACTCGAAACATCTGACATTAATGAAATGCGTTTGATAGGCGCCTTTGAAGAAACATAGGAATAAGGTTTCTCAGGACCAGTGGACAGTGTTTTATTTATGCAGAGACCTCCAGATGAAATTCTGAATGAAAAATTGCTTCACTAAAATATTCTTTGACCAAAGCCAATGATCTAATGGGCAATTTGACAAACTCAAACGACAGCAACCTGATTCCTTTCTCTTACAAATCCTCCACCTGCTCATCCTGCAGTTGCCTCATGTCTCATTGCATTGCGGCTGATATACAATGACAAAATATCATAGCTTGGGCAGCTTACAAATAATAGAAATTTATTTCTCACAGTTCTGGAGGCTGGAAGTCCAAGATCAGGATGTCAGCATGGTAGAGTTATTGGGCGGGCTCTTTTCTGGGTTCTGACTGACAATTTTACTATTAAGAATTGATTGTTTATTATTAAAAATTTATCAGCAATATCATATGCCCTAGATGGAATACACATCAGTTTTAATTCATTGTCATGAGTAATAAAGAGCCGTTGCGTTGCTCTAGATTTCTTATTGGCTATTTATGATGGTGTCCGCACCATTGTTAATACTTCTTTCTTTACTTGGGTCAATCAAACGGGCAAGGTGGAACAGGCTCTACATCACCCGAAGGAAGAGGACAGGTAAAACTCCAAAGTTGACCTTCATGGCCTATAGGATTTGTTTTCCAAGCCTGGATCTGGCAAATGGAGTTCCTGGTTCTGAAGCATCTTACAGGGACTATTAATTGTTCTTGTTTTTGTCATAGTGATTATGATGCTTGTCTGTTCCATGCAATCCATTGTAAATGTGTCTGTGCATCCTCTCTTTTAGCAGATAATTGTCCTCATGACGTAATAGCAAAATATGGCAAGAAGATCTGTAACATAGTTGACGATGATGACAAATGGATAATCCCCAAGTAGTAAGGATATGGATCTCAAGCCATCTTACAATTAATAAACATCTCACATGAGAGAATGACAAAAAGGAGGGACTGAGGGACTGTATACACAAACAATGGCAGGCAACATATGACATTAGATCTCTGACCCACTGCCTCTGTAGCAATTGACTGAAATGATAAGAAACTTGATTAATGACTGCCAGCTTCCCTACTTTTTGCTTCTGCTTCCAGCCCAAGACAAACCAGAGAAGGCCAAGTAGGCTCACCAAGCTAATCATCCAAGATCCACACCTTTAGTTAGCCCAGCTCCGGCTGCTCCGCGCCAGCAACTTCCGATCAGAATGTACTGAAAGCCATTCTTTTTTTTTTTTCACTATAAAATTTTCTGACTTTCCGCATGGCTCTGAGTCTTCTTCCTACTATAAGGGATGGCGACTGTGACTAACTCCCTTGCTGAGCCCTGCTGATCCGAGATCTGAATAAATAGCTTCTGTTTGTCCCCATTTGGCTTTTCTTTGTTTATTTCTATAACACATGCACACACAACTGTTTTTGACATGGCCCTGTTTATATCCAATGCTATGTGGGGGTTTTAAGACCTGTGGTGTAGAAATATGCATTCTGGGTGAATACAAGAAAATCTATTATTTAATATTTGTGTTCTCATTGTCACTGTAATTATTATTTGATTTGCTTTGATTTTTTGTTGATTTGTTTTTGTGCTGCTTCATTATAACACAATTATTATTGCCTGAAAAGAAAAAGTTTCTGGCTATAAAAGACATGATCACTGTAAAAAATTTGAAAGTACATTTAACAGAAAAGAGTAAAATAAATATTAATCAAAATTTCAGTAAACATAGGTAACTGCTATTTATTTTCATGTATTTTTAGACATTTCTTATAATGCAAAATGAGATCACATATGTACAATATGTTATCTTGCTCTTTTTTTAGTTACTTAAATTGTATTAGTAACATGTTTCCTTTTAGTATAATAAATATTCTGTTCAATGTGGATTTTAAAATATTTCATAGCATTCTATCATCTTGATGCATCACAACAGTTTTTTTTTTGCGGGGGTGGAGAAATCATGGTATCTGAGCTTTGCTTTGTTATCATCACTGGCAGGAAAGTAGAAGATGCCATACAATAAGGAGAGACTTGTAGGAATGAGATAATTAGAAACTGGAGTAATAGTTATGATAAATGAGTGTATCATCTGGTTAAAGTGTGCAGAACCTAACCTCATCCATACCAACTATGGAGGCACGAAGACCCAAAGAGAAAGCACACCCCCAAAGGGGAATTCCAGGTCTCCAGCAATGGGCATTCTCTCATAGTTTTATAATTACCGTTTTTTTCTTATTGTCAGGATTTCTTCACAATTTTGGTATTTCCTTATTTTCAATGTAGTTTGAAAGGAAGAGATGGTGAGATTGTAAACCGTAAATTAACTTTAGTATCACAAATGAGAATACTTTATTAGAATGTATTCAGTGGATATTCAGTAAGAAGAAATTATTCATTTGATAGAGTAAAAAATATTAAGAATAATTATTCACAGTGTTGTAAGTCCAAAATATTCCTTACATAGAAGCTGTGTGTGTCTCACTCTTGCACCATTGTTGGTCTGATCAGTAAAATAAAGGAAAGGTAAAGTGGCAAACTCTTAAATTTACATAGAAAAGAACTAGAGCTCCTTAAATAATTATTCTTAAAAAGCTGAGGTGATGAGTATGGGAGTGAGAAATAAAACCAGGAAAGAGCGAATTGAGAGAGTGACCTGGAAGCCAATTTGAGAAAAATGTGGAACTACAGGAAAATTTGGAAAGAGGGGAATATATTTATGGTGGAATTTTGCAAAATGTTATACAATCCAATTCTTTCATCTACTGTCTCCTAGCCTATCTGTTGGATTATATCTATCCTACCTATTGGATCTATTGATTAATGAGCAAACATTTTAAAATTTATTTTTTAATTTTTTAATTGACAAATAATAATTGCATATATTCATGGAGTACATGGTGATATTTCAATACATGTAATGTACAATGGTCACATCAGTGTAATTAGCATATCCATCATCTCAAATATGTATCATTACTTGTGTTGAGAATGTTAAATACAGAATTCAGATTGAGTTTCTTTTGAATGTTTTATCATGCCTAAAAGAGCCTTGATTTTCTAGTGTTTTATTTATTTTAGAAAATTTCCTTTTGTAGAATTTTATTAACTCAACAAGATAAAACACGCTGACCTGCTGTTAATTTTGCCATTATTCCTGCCTTTGCAAGTATTTTTCTCTGTGAGTAGGCCATTAGCATTTGCTAATTGTTGCTCATAGAAGTTAGGCTCCTGCTCTCCCAAAGAAAGGAGGAGATAATCTACCTTCCTTGTTGATCCATTTCCAAGAAATGATTCCCAGGCCCCTGACAAAGACATTCCTGGGTTTTAACATTGACCAGAGGCTAGAAGGAGATTTACATCACAAAGGAGTAAAGAAAGAATTTACAACTGAAAATTTCTGAGAAAAGGGAGGTCAGGGGATTACATTCAGAAAGAAACCAGTTTAACCTTTAGTGGAGCCGAGGGAAACAGTGAGGGCACTGCACTTCGTCAGATGCCACGGAGTATTTTGTATTCTGACTGTTAGCACACATTCTGTGTTCAAATGGATCAGTTCAAATATCACACAAAGCTATTTACGCACACCAGATTGCGTCCCCAGAACGCATTTTTTGTAAAGGTGCCTTTGGTGGCTATGCATTCACACTTTCTTCATCTGTTTGCTTTCTGTTTCATGGACCTTCCTGTTGTTTCCTAGGAAGTCCATCTCAGGCAGAGTTTCCTGCATGCTAAAGAATGATGACAGTTTCCCACAGAAACGAAAATGGGTCCATAATACAACACTGACCTTATTTTGACCTTTTTGCAACAGTTTGATTGTCCTAATTGTGCTTAAATGTAAATATTATTTGCTTGACTTCCCTAAGAAAAACATAGCTGCAGAAGTGATTTTCATGATTTTGAAATCTACTGTGAGTAGTGGGGAGGTAATTAACTCCCAATTTTTATATAAGAAACAAATAATTCGATGATTTGTAAGTGATAGTTTTATAATATATTTCAAAAGCATTGATGATCAGCAAACCAAAAATAGATAGCCGTATAGACAAATATGTATAAATACTACAGTGCAGTACAATGTAACAACTTGGCTTTTTCAAGTGTAGACTCCTCAACAGAGGGCGAGGATAACCTGTTGATCAAGCACCACTGGGTGTCTTATCTTCTGCAGTAAGAAAGAACAGCTTGGCAAAGTGTTACAGTGACTCCCAGGGGAACATCAAGGCATATTTCAGAGATTTGGGTTCTGGGTAAGCGTGGTTTTAGTGTTGTAGTGTGGGGATCTGATTGTGAGTGACCAAATTTGCTTCAAAGAGTCTAGGATCAGTGGACAAAGTGATGTGAGGAACTTAAAGTAACTCTTGATAAGTCAACTGTTTTTGATCAGGAAATGGTTTGCTTAGTTAAAAAATATGTTGTTCTGAGAGGTACACTGGTTGTCCACACTATCAATCTGTTGTCATGAGAATGTGGCTATATGAACAATCAGATGAATTGATTTTTTGAGAGCAATGAGGTTATTTGCTGGTTTATATTCTAATCCTCTCAGGCAAGAATTTCCAGCAAAAATACTATAATGAGCTTCATATGGACACTCTAAATTCACAGCATAATCAAAACTAAGGATGCGTTGCTTGAAGAACTAATATCATTAGAGATATCTATACATGAGGTCTTAGATACATAATTTATAGCAACTAGTTGATTATACAAATCAAAGTACTCTTTTTATGTCTCAGTAGTTCTCAGTTATCATGCTTTATTAATAACAAACCAGGATCTGCAAACAAATATAGTGGTTTTCCTTATTATAAAGAGATTCTGTCTCTGTTTCTCTCTCTCCTTTGACATTAAGATTATATACAAAATATCCCACTTATGCACACATATATTTTAACTGTTGACTCTGCAAAGATCACAAAATGGTACAATCTTAAATCTCTTGAAGGATTTGCAGAACTTTTCTTTTAAAACAGATGTTAATTTTCCCTGAACACACACTTCAGATGTTCATGAGATACCTCAGTTCACATTTGCAAGTAAATGGTGGACATGCATATAAATGAAATGATTTCACTAAAATTGTTCAATGTCATAAGCAAATGCAAATTGTGTGCACATAATACAAAATAGATATTACTGAAACTTAATAAAGTTGATTTTGAAATAGTGTCTTTAATTTTAGGGATATTGAAAATGTGTTTATGTTATTGTCATAATATTTTTTAAATGACCTAAAGTTTTCTTAAATTTTTAGTTTTATAGTTGTTTTATTACTCTCAATGTGTGCATATATAAAGAAAATTTGTTTTGCAAACAGCTATTTCCCTTCTTCATGTATTTATGGCACAATAAGTATTTCCAAAGAGACAAAATTCAGAAACCACAATTGCTCTGCTTACATGTCATTCATATCATGTTTCTCTATGGTTTTAAACTCTTGGAAGAAGAGTGAAATATAAAAAAAAAATAATACTAATTTGAATATACTATTTTTTAATCTAGCCTAAAGATATGTTTTTGTTCGGGCTGATTTTGTTTTATAGGAATGGGGAAGTGAGATTTGAATATCCCAAAGAAAGTGTTTGCTGCCCGTTGAAAACAAATTGAAAGCTACCGATTTATAGGAAACCAAATGTCTGAACAAAGCAAAATGTCTGATGGTTGCTGGGTGGTATATAGACACAGCTGCGTTTAAGAAAATAGAAAGAAATGTATAATATTATGGTCCTCATTTGGTCTACCCATCCAGATTTGTCATTTCAATATTAGAGAAAATATTTTGCATTTCCTCTTACCTCTTTATCATTTGATATTTCATAAAATTCTTTTACTTTCCATATCACTTATATGTTTTCCTCAAAATCCTACTGTAGAATCATCTTTTCCTGTTCACACTCTTTCTAGATAGGCATGTGCATGCTAAAGTCACATGCATGAAGTGTACGACTTCCATTTGCCACGTTAGACCCATGCTCCACCTGGCTTCGCTCCTCCCTGCACCCCAGGAGGCTGACTCTGTGGACCGTGCCAGCACAGCCCCCTTGTCACCTCAATGGGAGTCGGGTGCTCCCAGTCGGAGGCAGAGGGAGGAGTTAGAAAAGCAGGGGGAAAAGCTATATCGGGATTCTATTCCCTTGTTCTTCCAGTTAATTTTGGGATAATTGTTTTCAAACATTCGTAAAAGGAAATACTCTTTATAACCTTAAATTAGGCTTCTTTCCTTTTTATCTCCTCAGGCCGGGGTATATCAAACTTGACATTGTCGACATTTTAGAACAGGTGATCCCTTTCTCTGGGAGGAGCTGTTCTCTGCCTTGTAAGATCATCAGCTGCATGCTCGTCCTCTGCACACCACACGCCAATGGTGAGCACCCCCAGCTGTACAATAAAAATGTCTCCAGATACCACATGTCTCCTGGGGACAAAATCTTCCCCTTTGGAGAATGACTGTTTTAGGTCTAGGATTGATAATAATTCCTCTCTGATGTTAGCACTGGTTTTCTAAACTTTTTCTTTGCATGTGTGTGTGTCCTTATACATCCACAGCTATATATATCGTCTCTTTCTTAAACTGTTCAAATTATTAATTTGAGTGTGAGCTCTTTTCTGAAGGTGCCATGGTAATGCAAGAATTGACACTAGGATTGACCTTAAGGAACGTATCTTCAAAATTGAATTCACAAATGTATGCTCTGCATAGAAAACCTGCTTGTTGGCCGCAAATAATATATCAATAATCTGTGTCATTTAGTAGTATCAAGATTCCTGAAACTTGTCTGTGGTGTTATGTGATAAAATGCAGATGGAAGGCAGGAACTTGATAGACAAAATGCTAACAATATTTGGAAACTACATTAAAATAGGGTTGTAAAGACTTTGATGTGTTTTGCTTCTTCTAATGGCCTTAGAGATAAAAGGAAATGTTGAATCTGAAATGCACGAATCAGAGCCTGAAAGAAAAATCAGAAAGCCTCCATAGCATTTACAAAGACTACATCCATTTCTTTAACTTAACAAACAACCAAACAAAAAAGAAGTAACTGATAACAAAGTCTAAAAGTTAACCTTGAGAATCATAAAATTACATCTCAACTTTCCAAGAAACATGCAGACAGTGGTGAGAAGGAATAGAATCTTCAAATGAAAGGAATAGAATCTTCAAATGAGAGCAATATAATTTGGAGGTTTCAATCAACAAATTTCACTGAAGCCCCTAGTTGGAAAAGGAAGACCTTTTCTGCACATTATTTCAGTTTAAGATATATTTGTCATTAATTACAAACAAACAAATTAAATAAATAAATAAATACATCTCAGTTACTAAATCTGAGACAGACACCTTCACAAACTGATGCTAAATTTCTTTAAAATCCAACTTCACTCTTTTCCGTTGCCTTTAGTCCTATAACAAGAGTCAGATATCAGCATAGCTCAGTCAGGGAAGTCCATATCTATACATCGAAGAGCCTCATATGTTTATAAGTGGCCTTACATGTTTATATGTATGCAGACAATATATAAAAGACTTTCCCCAACAGTAATGGGAAAGGTCTCGGGTATCTATATATGAGAGCAGAGTCTAAGGGTACAAAATCACAACAGATAAAATACGAGGCTTTATTGGGTTACATTTACTGATACAGAAGCACTTCTCCAGGATTAGGGATTTAATATTTTGATTTGAGCACCTAAGAATGTTGTTAGTAGTCTTTGAAGTTGGCTAAGAAAGATCCGAACTTAACAGTGGCCTACAGTCATTGAAGAACAATGGCGGAACCACCTTGATGTGGCAGGCAGACGGTGGAGGAGGTGATTTCCAACTTCTGATATTCACAATCCCTACACCTTACAACAGAATATGACACAGGCGACAGGGTATACATGTTTATATGTATGCGATTTGATTATGTTGCATGAGAACGGAATGCCCGTCTTGCTGGAGAGTCTCTCTCTCTGTCTCCTTGGCTTTGAATAAGCAAGAGAGAAACACTGGAAACATGGAACAAGGAAACACGAGCAGCCTCTCCGAGCTGAGGGTAGCCTCTGGCTAACAGCACGTAAGGAACTGAAGCTTTCAGTTCTACGACTGCAAGGAACTGAACTCTGCCTATAACTTCAGTGATTTTGGAAGTGAATCCTTCCCTATTTGAACCTCAGTTTAGAGTCCAGGCCTAGCAGATACCTTGCTTTCAAGCTTGTGAAATCGTAAACAGAGGAATCAACTAATCCATACCAGGATTACAGACCTATAGAAACTGTGAAATAATAAATGTGTGTGTTGTTCTAAGCAACTAAGTTTGTGGCAATATTGTTACACAGCAATGGAAAACTAATACTCTTGATATTCTGTAGGGGAAGGGATAAAAATGCTTAAAGGGATAAAAACGCTGGAATAAATCTATTACAAGCAAATCGCTTAGCAACCCTCTTATGACAAGGAGAAAACCTAGAAAATAGTCCTTTGACCAGACATTAATAAGTAATTACTAAGTGAAGCACTGTTACCCTTAAAAAGCTCTGTGGGAGACACTCTTTGTGTAACAGAGAACCCTTTGTGCAATGGAATTATTCTCTGATCTCAGTGGGAGGAATTGGATTTGTAATTGCAGTGGCAACCTTATTGTCAGAGGTAAAGAAGGCATCTTTAGCTTCTTTATTATCTCTTTGAGATACCACCATTTACCCAGTCACATGAACAGAAATCCTCCGAATCACATTTGATGGCTATTTTCCTTACCCCTCCTCTATTTTTCACATTTTTCAAATGTGTTCCATCTGTGCATCCATAATATCACTGCCTTATGTGGTGGCTTTCTGCTTGTCAGTTAGCTAAGCCAAGCCTTGTTTCCCAGAATTCTGGCCACTGAATATTTCCAAGCCAAGTTTGACCATGAGAGAAATTTCTAGATTTGGAAGGTAGAAATGGAAAAGCAACCATTTTTATGCTCTGAAGGCTCAGAATTATGCTAAGTGCTTTTGACTTACACATTGTCACTGATCTGCTAGCTCTCCTTGTTGGGCAGCAGCTGGTCAGCAAATTCTCCTGAAATGCCAGGTCTTCATCAGCACATCTGAATCCTGAGCCAGGCTTGTGTGCGGCTCCATAAGATGGGCACCAGCTATCACTCTCGAAGAATGGAAGTCTCAGCAGTATATCTGTTTGCTCATTTTGCCTGGAAAGAAAGAGGGCCAGAGGTAGGGATCTAATGGCCTGGCAGGGACTTAGTGCATACTTGATATCAGGACGTTTGGCAAAGAGCTGTGAGCACAGACCACTCAAAATGCTCACAGAATATCAAGGTATTTGTATTCTATGCAAATTCTCCAGAAAGATGACTTCAGCAGAGAAAGGTTAACAAATTAAACAGGATACGTCATTCTGTGCATTACAGACTTTGTCTAGCTGTCTCTATTATTGCCTAATGGGCTCAGGTACATGGCTTTAGTGGCAGGTGTGGATTGTATGTATGGGCTAAATTAAATGACTTCTAATCACCAAGGCCTCCCTAATTTTAACTGCTGATCTCAATCTGTCAATAGCAGAAAACAACCCTGAGTCCCATATCACACCATTTCTTGGTGGGATCAGCCAGCTTCCTCGTGGCAGGTTGCTAATGATAGGTCAGTTCTGTCCCAGAAGGCAGAGGGCACTGTACTCCCCGGAAGAGACAATTACCCTGGGTATAATTTGCCTTTTCTGACCCAATCTTTCTTTTAAAACTAAAATTCTTGGGCGTATGTTAAAATACCTGATTCATTGTCTTAGTATTACACATAGTACGACTCCTGATCAAATAACTAATATCCCAGTGAGTTCATGAAGTGTGACAAGGGGTTGATAATTATGGAGTTCACTGGTCTTATACTATTCCCATCACCATAAAATATCTCTCCCAATAAAATGGTGGAATGCCATTTTTAATATTAGTTATACACCAGCTGGGTGGCTAAAACTGGCTAACATTAGGTAATGTTCTCCAGGATGTTGTTCAAAATTAGTATCATTAATATCAGCTATGACAATGTAACCAGTTGCAGAAATGAGGACTATAATTATTATGAATACGTCTTCATTTTGATCAGAATGTATTGGTATATATACAAACATATTCCTCCCTTTTTCATTTCTACCACTTAATGTATTAATGTAAATTTGGAGTAGTTTTATATCTAGTATTTAAGATATAGAGTATTAAAGGGAAGAGTATATTTCAGCTAGCAGAGGAAGCAACATTTGCTCATTACCTAGAAAAACAACACAGGAATTTGTATTATTCTTGGGGAGAGCGTTATACATGGGCAAATAGCATAATGTTAGGCATAAATATGATTTTCATTCCTCACGTGGCCGCGTACTAGAATTGACCAAAAGAAATTTGCGTGAGATTTGAAAGGGTGAAGTGAAGTAGCAGCATTTTTACAATCTGAAGGCTGCGAAACGCAGGTTTGGGTGCAGTCCCCATGCACGGTTACTCGTCTGCCGAGTGCCTCGGTCGGGCGGCAGCCACACTGACAGCTTCATAGTTCCACCACATGTTAGCTTCTCCCACATCATGGACCAAACACATGCACCACTCTCTGGTGAAAGGTGACAGTTTAATTTATGGGTCAGCGATACACTGGCCAGTCTTTGTTTTGTTTTGTGTTTATCGGGTTTAGATGGTCATTGTGAGGGCCACTGTGTCTTTACCCTCGCACATTTTGCGTCCAACGCGTCAATTACTGTTCCTGCTTCACTCAGGCCCAACAGACACAAAAGCGGTATCCGTATACAGACTACTTAACCAGGTCCTGCAATTCTGTAAGATTCAGTACCACTGATGGATTCTTTGTTTCCTGTCATTGTAACTGATTTTGATTCTCTGATCACACGTCATCTAACACTCCAGATTTCAAGCTCTGTCACTAGCTTTCGACGGCATCTCAGCTCTGAATTTTATGGTCATGTATCTCTGCAGGTGTTGGAGAACTGTTGGAAACGCTCCAATTGATTCTGCTATAGCTTTTATGGGAAAAAATATTTTTCAGGATGAATCTGCATCAGTCTATTTTCATAGATATTAGATACAACTACTAAAATGATATTTAACATCTCTATGGCTGCAGCATCCCATGGTTGTACTATGCAACCATTTTATAGCCCCTGGTATTTAGGCAATACTTAAAAGATGGCTCTCAAATGTGAATTTGTCCACCAGCTACTATGTTTCAAATAAAAAATAATCATAATAAAAACTGAAGAATTGTTATAACTCCTTTAGTCGATTTAATTTCACTGAGAATATTTTAAATTCCTTATTCTTGAAATCATAAAACTTACTTCATTATATTTTTTCATTAAAAATATGCTTCATTAGAATATAGCTACAGTTTATATAAAATTTGGGCTTGTACCAAGCACTTACTATTCTAATACTATCCTATACTAACTTCCTTTAGAACAAAAGTTATCAAACTTAGTGTAAATAAAACCACCTGGGGACCTTAAGAAATATACATTATTTGGTTTCATGTTCTAAAAATTTGATTTAGTAGATCTAGGAGGGACATCGAGAATCTGTACTAAGCAAACACCCAGGTGATACTAATACAAACTTTCTGTGGAGACTGCCCAGTCAAATTAATCATTGAATCAAACTGAGTAAAGTGTATTAAATTTCTATTCAATTTTATCTATTGAAATATGCAAAACTTTTTAAAATTCTGCATCTGAAACTTAAAAGAGTCCATTAATTGGGGTTCATTCTCTGAAACTTGCTCTGAATCTAATGAACTTTTTCAGTGATGAATAAAAATCAGAAGTAATAAGAATACAATTTAAAGTAACAACTTCTCAGGATGAAGGGAAACATAACAAAGACTGAAAAATGCCCTTCTCCTAAAAACAATAACACTGTCGTATTTTAATATTTTCACAGTGTTTTATGGTTTTCGAAGCACTTTCAAATATTATTTCATTTGATTCTCACAACTGAATAAGGTTGGGAATTGGATTTATATTGCTCTTTTCATGCCCCATGCATGAAAAAGTGAAGTTACAACACAAATGCATTTCATGTCACCTTTTGGTTGGGGGCTGAGCTGATCAAATGCTGCAGGGAATATCTAGGAACATATGGACCAAAACAGAGAGATGTAAACTTTTTTGGTAGGTAGAAATTTTGAAAGTCAAAGGGAGTCAGAATGTACCTCTTTTCCAGAAAAGTACTAAAAGCAGTAAAATAATCCACAATTTATGAAGATCTAGGTGGAAGGATTTATGTTTTATCAGTAAAGTTAAAAGATAACTGGAAAAAAATTCATTTTGATATGTTTCTATAATTCATCTTTATGTTATTAAAACAATTAAAGACTGACAATGAATACTTTATATTTTGAATAAATTGATGAGATATAATTCTAATTGTAATGTTTTTGTGTATCCACATGTTTTGAGGCTATATTGATGATTTCCTGCCTCCACCTATTTATTTTATAGTCAGTATTAATGACTTGGAATGTTTAGTTGGAAAAAACTTGCACAAATTTGAGTGATTAGGATTAAATTATGCATAATAGAAGTGATGACTTGGAGACAAAAACATTTATATTCTACAGGTTTCAAACACATAAAACATTTTTAAATATAAATATTTGTTCTTAAATAAAATATAGATTTTTATAGACTCATAATAGATCTAAATGTAAAAAGTTTTTCAATACAAAGTGACTCCCTACAATGATATTTCTAAGACATGAATTTGAAAAACAAAATTAATAGAAGTATATTAGACCCCAATAATTTTATATACTATTATCAACTACAATTTTAAGTGAATTTTATGTGAATTAACAGTTCAGGTTTTAAAAAAAACAAATGCAAGTTCTGGCACAGTATTATGGACACAAAACAAATTGGACACAAAAACAAATGTACTTTTTAAATATTAATTAATTATAAAAATAATTCCTAAAACAGTACTAAAATTCAGTGTCCAATGCTACACAATTTGACCTGTCATGAAGCTAGTTCTATTGATTTTCTCACGCAATTTAAAACTATAGAGATTAAAAATAAGGCTTCTGTAAAACGTTATGAAACCATAAATGTCATGTGTGATGCAATTAAAGATAATGGACATTTCTGGATGATATTTATGATGCCCTCAGAGATTCTGTGAACAGTAAATACACCTAGTTTGTGTAAAGTGTGGCTCTGTTAACCACGTCGTGCTAAGATTCCAATTACTGATTTAATAAAATGGAAACTCCTGGACCTCGTTACCTGTCCGTCAGCTCAGTTGGCTGAGTTCATTTAAGTCACAAAGAAACGGTCCAGGATTTGAACTGTGGATCTGTGCATCCAGCTCAGCATGGTCTCCAGGACACTGCTGCGGTTCACGGAGAGCTTGAATTCTACATGGAAGGCGGAACTTAAATTTGAGAACCAAAACTCACCATGAGTTTTCCAACTCCATCGTCCTCATTCCTCCAATTATGCTGCTACTTTAACTTATAATGCTCTTATTGTATGCTAATTATCACACAATGCTGCCATTGTTTATGAATGTTTTTTTCCTACTAAAATCTGTTTCTTTGCAGTAGTTTATGTAGTATTCTTTACCTTTGTACCTTTAGATTTTGCTTCCTTTTCTGGAATGTAGTAAAAAAATCAATAAATGCTTGCAGAATTAATGAGCAAGTAGAAGCATAGAAATGACACAGTGTATTTGGCAGAGAGGTTGCACATTTGATAATCCGCGTGAGTTAATTACTATTAAAACTGGACTCTGCTTACAGAAGACGTCTGCCCCCCCCACTGTAATCACACGGACCCAAACAACAGACGCCCTCTCGCTCCCCTGCCACCCGCCGCTGCCTGTGGAAATCAGATCCGCAAGATCACTCTCCCATTACCGTTCCTTTGCGAAGCCTCTTCTGGATTTCCCTGCAACCTGCTGCAATCTTTTGTTCAACGAACACCCGAAGTGATGTGGTTATCATCAGTAAAACCTATCCGTAGCCTCGCCTGGAGAATTAATGAACATTCCATATACTTGTCAGCTCTCCCGCAGACGCACTCACATACACTCCTTAATAGCAGTTGTTTCTTATTTATTTCCACATTCTTAGCACAAATACCATATTACCTAACCTGCATTATAGGGTATTCAAAACATAATTATAATAAATAAATTGTAATAGAAGTTTTACATAAGACTAAACCTTAAAAAATGGTTTATTTTATTTAACAAGGTAAATACAAAATCTTTTTATTTTAAAATAAATTTTAGAAATCTCTGGGTAAAGCTGTATGGATTTTTTTTCAAGAAAAAATAACTATAAAAATATAATTATGTTGCTAACATGATGCTTCAGTACACATCAAAAATAGCTGCATGAAAAGCTATTAAAATTACTGTTTGAAGTTTCTGGTGCTACCTAACGGGCATGGTACCCACCGTCTGGGGCATGGACACCCTTGAAGCTCTGACTCAGGTGGGGTAAAGGCAGTATATGTAACCCAAACATTTGTACCCCCATAATATGCCAAAACAAAAAAAATTTAAAAATTACTGGTGCTATATTTAAAAATATTTGTGTTTTTTGTATCTGTATGTGTTTGCCAAACAACGTTGTTCTTTGCCTGTGTAGTGCCTGCATTCCTTTAGGAGCGATTAGATTCCCTGATTTTTACCTTGCAATCTCTAGACACTTTCTAATAATGAAACTCAAGTAATATACGTTTAAGATGTCACAGAATCAGTTTTGGGTTCTTTTATGTCTCTGCTTATGAGAGATTTGGTTTAAAAGACTTTTACCTGTTAAATGCTTGTTTTGAGGGAAGATAAAGGCATTCTCCTTGTAACTGGCACTTACCTCTCCTTATTTAACTTCTCATGCGTCCAACCTTCAAAACTTAAACTTGCAATCGCTCCAGTGGAAGCCTTCCCTTACCCAAGTCAGCGTAATATATGTGAATTTGCCCCATGATGCTAAAAGCCATTGAATTGTACACATTAATTGGGCAGATTGTGTGCCGTGTGAATTAAATCTCATGCTGTTTGAAAAAGTAACACATAAAAATCAATTTCTGTTTCCTGGTGATTTTTATGTGTATGTATTAAATTTCCTTATACCTCAATTGGCTATTGCCCTATATTTCATAACAAAACCAAAACAAAACTTTGTAACCTATAAAAATCCACAATTATGTATCTTGCTCACATAGATCTTGTTTGGCTTGTGTTGGGTGATATGGATTATTCTTGGTATTGGCTCACGTCTACTCCTTATGATTTTCATTCTTCTTAAAGCAGCGGTCTGCCCAGCTTTTTCATTCTCACAGCGAGAGCAGAAACCCAAAAGAGAAAGCGTGCCTAACAAACGTGCTTGTGCCACGTTTGCTAATATCCCAGAGGGCAAAGCAAGTCACGTGAGCAGGTCCAAAGCAAAGAGGTGGGAAGCAAGGCCAGTCTCTGTGGAAGGAACACCGGGGTCACTTCTCGTGGTACAGGACATGGACACAGAAAGGTCTGAAGAATTGGGGCAGCAATATCACCAACACTACTCAACGACTTACTGCAGTTAATCGATTAATCTCTCTCTTTCTCTCTGTCATACACACGTTATGGTTGAAAAGGTAAAGTAAATAGTAAGCTTCAAAGATTTTAAAATATTTAAGTGATTGAAAGAGAGACTGGGCCTTTTATGTGGCCTCATATGTCCTTCAGTGTCTGTGATAAACACTGTAATTTACACAGCTGTCAGCAGATATGAATAAAATGACTTTCAGTTGCCACAGACCTCTGGATTGTTTTCATTTTTTGTGCCAACTAGTTACTTATTTATTATCAATAAATAATAAAAGGACAAATTATCTCTCTCCCCTTTTTATTTAAAGTCTATGAGAGTGTGAATCTCAGCTTTGTTTGCTTTTCTTTCTCCCAATTAACAAAATATGTTTCCTTTATGGCTATTCAGGAGATTTTATATCAATAAACAATATTTATCAAAAAATATATTCTTTAAAAATCTATTAATAAATTAAATCCTTAGGCTTTTATAAATGCTAATTCAATATTTTATATATAAATGTACTGCCTTGCAAAATTTTAAGATGATTCCAACATTAAAATATGATTTTAATTACTTTTAACTACCTAGTATTTCAGTAACAATTTTATGTATTATTACGGTTATATTATATAGCAAATTTCATTAATTATCGAATCAGTTTCTACTTAATCCCCTTGAATGTAGCAGTTTATTACAATTGGTTGTATACAAAAGAAGATTGTTACCTGCTAGATATAAATCTATGAACTGCATTCTCAATACCTTGTCAAGTATTGCTCAGTAGTTTGCTTTTATTACTACAAATAAAGTAATATTTTATTATAAGCTTAAGATGAAAAAAGTATGATTTCACATTCTAGCCAGAGTCACTGTTCACAGGAATAGCTTGCTGTTATGACATTTCCGCCCCTTGTCAAAAGAGGTTCTTGTCATTGCAATGTGATATTTTAAATGCCACCTCTAAAGGAAAATCATAATTGTACCACATTGACCTCTTAGGTGTTATGTTCTTTAGTTCCCTGATCATTTTGCTATTTCTTGGTTTGCAAAAACTCTTGTTTATTGTGAGAAGTAAAAAAAAAAAAATCCCCCAATCAAAATGTCCTTATATGTGACATGAATTAGAAAACAATATGCATGATTATAGTTGATACATAGCACCTAATGCTGGTACATAAATACAGAAACACACACACAATAGTTATATGCACTATATCAATGTTTCTGTTTTTGTGTTTAATATATATCATAATTAATATAATACAGAATTTTATCCAGATGGATTGCCCACTATGTGCCGTGGGCAAATTTTAATGCAGATAAAAATATTTTTTGAAATAAAAGAGTCTTTTATCTGCTTTTATATGCATTTGTAATACAAGTCATACATAATGTATCTAAATTATAAAATGTGGAAATTCTATTTAGAAATGCACAAGTAGCATCTAAATACATCTAGAACTATTATTTTGGCCCTAGACATATTAAAATGTCTAGTTGTTTCCAAATATGATATTTCTTATCTTCAAATATCTAGCTATATGTTCATCTTCTAGATCCAAATTCCTATAATCTGGATGTCTTCCTTCTTCATGTTCTCCTAGTGATTTGTTCATTTCTCCTTTCTTTTTTTTTTTTTTTATTTTTTGAGTCAGAGTCTCACTGTGTTGCCCGGGCTAGAGTGCCGTGGTGTCAGCCTAGCTCACAGCAACCTCAAACTCCTGGGCTCAAGCGATCCTCCTGCCTCAGCCTCCCACATAGCTGGGACCACAGGCATGCACCACCATGCCCGGCTAATTTTTTCTATGTATTTTTAGTTGTCTGATTAATTTCTTTCTATTTTTAGTAGAGATGGGGTCTCGCTCTTGCTCAGGCTGGTCTCGAACTCCTGAGCTCAAACAATCCTCCCGCCTTGGCCTCCCAGAGTGCTAGGATTACAGGCATGAACCACCACGCCCAGCCTCATTTCTACTTTTGAATATCTCATATTATATTACTTTATCTTTTAGAGCATGATTGTCAATTCATAATCTTTCAATACATAGTACAGTGCCTTGTAGAAAATACCAGTAGACAGCATGTTGATTTTTCTGTGCATTTTTAAAACAGAAATAATTAGAATATTACCTTAATAAGGACAAATTTTACATAGGAGGGAAAATAAACAGAAATATGTCGGTGAATGTCATCAACTACATTTTACTTTAAATAATTACTGTCTTTCATATTACATTGAAGTAATTTTTAATAACATTAATTTCTCTCATTAATTGAGCATCTATAGTGTACTATCTATATCATATTAATTTTATAGCATGCTAATACTCTGTCCAGGAGGCATCAATATTCCCATTTTACTAATAAGTAGAGGTTGTCTCACAAATTTAGAGCAATTGACTAAAAGCACAAACTGCCAGGTGATAGAGCGGAGGTTTGTTAGCATGGCTGTCGGAAGGTAAGGTCAGATACTTTCCCTGAATAAGCTATGGTGTTTTTTAGAATGATATGTTCAGGAAAAGATCATTTCTTCATATATACATATATATATTTGAACAATAGGAACTTTCTATTGCAAATACAAAGTCCTTTGTTATTTGTCCAAAACAGATATTCTCTGTTTCAGTCCAATCTTTAACACTGCTTATGCAATTTATAACAGAACAGATTAAGCCAGGTAGGCCACAGAAATCAGGGATATAGTCTTCTCTGAAACTTGTAAACAGGTAGAAGCTACACAAACTCACTCATCATAAAGTTGGAAGGAAAAGAATGCTGTTTCTAACTTACTTTCCACCTACCATTAATCACTGGCACATTTAAGAATTTAAAAATATCTCTTAAGTATGTTTATGAAAATAGATGAAGTACGTTACCAAATGTAAAGTGTTCTGGAAAATGAGTTGTATGATCCTCAAACTCAGTCAGCTAGAACAGTTTACCTCTTTGTCACACAGAAGGAGAAGACTTAAGATTGACAGACACAGGTTTGAACTAACATAATTTGAAGTTTATAGCCGTCACATTTTACAAGACACCTTAGCTAACGATAAAGTTCCATTGAAGACATTTACTGTTTATGACCTCCACCATAATCTTACTTACTCTAAGATGGGCACCTTTGTTCTTCAGTCTTCATTAACTGACTACTGAGACTTGCTCCTTTTAAAGAAGTTCTTGGCTAAAATATGTCCTCATGTGTACTTTCTTCTGAGTTAGCACTTACAGCTACCATTCATTCAATCCTAATTTCAGCTGGCAGTTGATCTCATTGTGTTAACTGACAATCAAGTGCTAATAAGCAAAAAATTAGCCACATGTAAAAAGTTTATATTTTTTCCTTTTTTATGGAAACTAAATTTTTATTGTAAGGAAGCATTAAGAAGAAAACTTTAGATTATAACCTTCTAATGATTTCTTCAGAAATCTCCCTACTCACATACTCAGGCAGCATAAAGAAACTTCCGGGGAGGTGCTAATAATGATCTGCTTACTATTAGATCACCTCATGCAGTGCTGGAGAGAAGCCAAAGGTTACATATGACGGCTGCTAAGGATAAGCTGATGACGATATGGGTAATGCAGAGTAGATTCAAGAAGCGTGCCCAGATGTAGGATAATAACAGGACACTTGCAGTTTGCTCTTCTCTGAGAAAAATCCTGAACAATCAAGAAATTTTAACATTCACAATGTAACTCACCTCATATCGTGATTATAAAATAAGATAGGCAGTACCAAATCTTTAGAAAACATTTTCATCCTTGAACTCTATAAATCCCTTTAAATGTGAGTGACATTTTTATCATCAATATATTTAGGAATTCATTTGATCATAAGCTGTTAATCATAAAGATGTAATTAGATTGAGTTGAGTGTGCTTTGTGCTGATGCTTTTTTATATACAGATATTAGAATAATGCATTAACAATAGATTATAAAATCCAATATTCTTAGAAAAATCAATCAACTAAGTTATTGAATTAAAATCCTCAAGGCAATATTAAATCTGGATGGGTACACATGTGAATTGCATATGGAAAAGATATCATTTCAGTTAGAAAACACATTCAAAAATAAGACTTCAAAGAAAATTAATGAATACATTGAGGCATAAGGTAAATCTACGAGAGAGAATGAAATCAAGAAGCATCACCTAAGAGAATATGTTGACTTGATGTGGACGAGAAAGTTGGCTGGAGGACACACTGCTAACGGCTACTCAAAATTGCAGAATCCTCAGTCAACTAATCTTAGTGATTGATTATGCTTTGAGTCCATTTTCAAATCATTACAGCACCGTATTTTAGTGATATTTGTGACAAAGGTGAGAGTCAGGAATGAAATTAGATTTCTCAGCTCAAAAACTCAATTTACACCACAAAATGGTGCTATGAGGTCTGTTAGCAATTACAGGTAAAAAAGGCAGCAGACTCCCATCTCATTTCAAACGAAGAACTTAGATGCAGACAAGAACACAGCAGTGATCACACACACACACACACACACACACACACACACACGCACGCACGCACACACACGGAAAAACCCGATTTCCTAACCAAGTTCAGAAGATGAAATTTTCGTCTATGTTTAGAAATGATGGGAAAAACCCTGCGAACATGACGGATGACAACACTTGCTATAAATTGCAATGCTCTATAGGTAAAAAAATTTTCCCTCTTAAGAGAAAAATTTTCTGGACATAATAGAGTGTCTTTAAAATAACAAATGCTTTTAATTAAAATATAACATATAAAAATGGAAAACAATACTTACCTATAGATAGGGTTTAACCAATTTCAAAAGCAAAATTCTAAGTATGACAAAAAGTTGAAGGTTTTTATTAGAAAAACGCTTGCTACAATAGGTAATACATTAGTATTTTCCAGAAATATTGAGAATAATGTTATAAATGTAGTTGTGGATATTATAAAATAAATTTACACTTTTCGAGTAAAATTAATTGTAAATTGGACTTTTTTGAAGATCAATTTGGTAATCATTTAAATAACTCTAACTTTTTAAAAATTTTTGACCTAGTGAATTATTCTCTAAGAAACTATCATTACAAAAGAAAAGATTTAATCCTTATGTAATTTCTAGTAGTAATAACATGGAAACTAATGTTTCCAAATTGGAAACAGTGCAAATAAATTATGTTATGCAATTCAAACAATGAATTTATGGCTTTGAAGACTTAAGGCAACATGAAAAACCAATTTTCATGTGCTGTCCAGATACGAAGTTCTACATTGACAACAATGAAAATATAGCGTTGTTGGTGAAGACTTTTCCTCTTCTTGTGCAAAACTGCAACTACCAGCTGCGTGTGGCGGTACCTGCCCGGTCCCAGCCGCTGGGGAGCATGAGGCCTGAAGATCACTCGCGCCTGGCAGTTTGAGCTCAGCTTGGTTAACATAGGGAGATCCCATTTATTAAAACAAAAAAAGAAAAAAGTAAAGAAAGAAATTTTGATGCTATTTTAAAAAAATTGCAACTACCCCCCAGCGCCACACACACACACACACACACACACACACACACACACACACACTGTACTTGTCACTTCTGTGCATTGTAGATCTCATATCTGCCCCAAGAGCTGGGTCTCTTTTGTTTCCTGCTAGATCTCCAGCCCTTATTATAATGCCTGGGCCATAACTGTTGCTCAATAAATCATTATTGATTGAATATGTGAAAGATTATTGTTGAAACACATGCAAACATACTTTTTAAAGGTTAGAGAGGTAAGCCTAGGTCTTCAGATACAACCGAATTTGACATATTTTGCAAATAGAAGTCATTAAAAATTTTAAATATGTGTATATTTTTGCCATAGTTCAAAAATCCTTGCTTTGGATGTGACTTTATTTAGATGCATGTAAAATAATTGAAATGTATTTTTAAAATTGTTTTCTTGTTTGACTAGAATTTGATTGGAAATAGGTCTCACTAACTTTTCCAGTTCAGAAGCCAAGACGATATACGCACATTTCCTAGATTCTCCTATTGAATCTGATCACAGGAACAAGGTGTAATACATTTTAGAAAATAATTGATTAGCATTTAGTTATTACTAATCCCAGCAATATGCTAAAAACATCAAAAGCATTATAGTAAAAGGTAACATGTAGGCATCCTATTGTATGTGTTCTCTTTTTTTCAATGTCTTCATAACTTATTGATTTTGAAATGTGGCGTCATACTACCGCACTGAAAGGCAGTATAACACAGCAAGTGGCACCATAAAACATTTGTCATAAAGATGCACTCGGAGCCTAATTGGCCTTCAGCAAGTTACTTAACCCTTTTATGCCTTTAGGGAAAGAAGACTATCACCTTCATAAAGTTGGGATTGTGGTTCGCTACTTTTACTTTTAAAGAAAAATGTTTGCTCCTTGTATGTTTGCATGTGTATTTGTGTTACAGATTTAAACGAATACATTTAATGTATGCACTTTTCAGTTATTGATCATCAGTTAAAAATGTACTATTCATATGTTTTTTCTTTGCCCAAAACAGCTATCCTTGCTTCCGGTTTGTTTAATTGTTTTAACTTTTGGCCAATTTGGCAAGCCTCCTTTCAGATCTTTTTAAAAGGACTCTAGAGTTTTGTTATTCACATAAGAAAGTTTAGTAATCTTTAAATTTATGAATAGAAGGTTGCTTTCTTTTTCTCGTACTTTCAAAATTTATTCAGTACTTTGTGTGGGAAGGATGAGCAGAGTGTAAATTAACTCATAAAGTTTAAGCTAAAAACATACACATATATATATATATATGTATTTCAGCCACCTGCCTACCAACATGCTGAATCAGAAAAATTTTCATGGAAATATTGAATGTTTAATACAAGGTAGGTTGCATTACTGCATGTTAGTTATATCCAAAAGAACAAAGAAAGGTCAGACAAATCAGTCTAGCAAATTTTTGAATTGTTGACTTGAAGGAAAAATGTTATACGGGCAAGGACTTTTGATTTTATTTTAATATCCGCCTCAACCAAAGTGCAAAATATATTGGGGCTATGGTTATACTCTAGAAGGATTTATGTTTTTACCTATTCAGAATGATGTTTGCAATATCACATAAACATCCCTGTTTTTAACCTTGATATTAAAGACTTATTGACAGTAACTCTAGTAACTGTAGCATTTATCTGTATTACTATTTCTTAAAAAAGATTTAGCTATTGAATTGGGAATAATAAAACACGGAGAAATATTTAAAAATCATTTAAATCACTTGATATTTAAATTTAACATAAATAGTTTTTATGAAAATATAGGCCACATATAATATCACATTTTGTGAATAGAATCTTAAGAAAATAAAATTAGTATTCAGTCTATTCACTTTCTATTTTATCATTGCCCTGGCTCAAAAATAATTCAATTCAAAGGAAATATTATGCATTAGACAATACCATAAAAATTCATTTTCTGTTTTTATGTTATTCTACAATATACTCATGAACTTTAAACTCTTCCATAAAATCAAATTTCCTTGTATATATTTGAGGTTCTCGTCATGATGCGATGGGATACTTACAGACAGTGAAATGGTCACAATAGTGAAGCACAATAACATATCCGCTATCTAATATTGCTACAAGTTTTGTGAAAAGAGCAGCCAAAATCTTAGTTAACAAAAATCTTTAATAAAATACAATTTTATTAATTTAAGTCCTAAATTGCACATTAGCTCTCTAGACTTGTTCATCTCACATACCCTCTATTGCGCATCCTTTGCCTTATGTCTTTCCATTTGTTTCCTCTCTCCCTCATTTGTGGTACCCACTGTTTCATTTTCTATCTCTGTGTATTTGAGTTCCTTAAAAAGTATATGTGTACACAGATGCACACACATGCATTCCACATATAAGCGAAATCATGCAGTATTTTTTTCTGTATCTGGCTTACTTCACTTAGCATAATCTTCTCCAGTTCCATCCACGTTGTGGCAAATGGCAGGATTCCCTTCATTTTAGACCGAACCATTGGTATTGTCTTTGCTGATGTCCTTCTCCTCTTCCCCTGGCTCTTCCTCCTGCTAGTCACCGTCACGACCACCCCTTGCTAATCCGCGAGCCATTAGAGTAGGTTCTGCGTCTCTTGACTCGCGCCCTCGTTTGTGCACCCAGTCAGCTGAGTCAGCAAATATTCAATGCTAATAAGTGCCTGACACTGAAGAATATAAAGATGAGTACTCGCAGTAAACAGAAATGAACATGCAGCAGCATGCCGTGACCTGCTTGCATTGCCCAGTTCCCAGGGCACCTGGAGCAGGAAAGCCTTTTGCCTGCCTAGCCAACGTCTAGGTGCCCTTCAACCTAGCTCGAGTCAACATCCCTCGGCGACCTTTAATCACCTGTGACTCTCCAACTGCTCTGATGAAGTGCTCGTCCTCTCGGGTCCCCTAACGCTCTGGGCATGCCTCAGAAGAAGCATTTGTCAGATGAAAAATGATCATTGAGAATTCTTTCTTTTTTCTCTCATTTTTCACATAGTACAAACATTTTTTTTAAAATTCGAATACAGTTTTTAAAATTTCAGAACATCATGGGGGAACAAATGCTTTGGTTGCATATGTTGCCTTTGCACAGCCTGAGTCAGAGTTAAAAGCCTGTCCAGCCCCCAGACAGTGCACCGTGTCCCTTAGGTGTGAATTTACCCCTCCCCCCGCCCCTCCCCCCGCCCCACACCCGATGAATGTTACTTCCGTCTGTGCACATAAGTGTTGATCGGTTAGTACGAATTTAATGGTGAGTACATGTGGTGTTTGTTTTTCCATTCTTGTGATAGTTCACTTAGACGAATGGGCTCCAGCTCCATCTAGGATAGTACAAGAAGTAGATTTTAAAAGTACAAAAGAACACAGGTCAGAAGCCCTTCTTATCCCTGACCTGCAGCAACCAGTTGCCTTTCTCAGAGGTAGATACTGTTCCCAATTTTGGGGTATCCCTTTTATAGATGTTTTGTAAGAATGCATATTCATACATGTAAGAAAATATATATGTAGAATACATATACATATTATAAGATATATATAAGAATACATAAACTTTTGTTTTTATGCAAATTATATATTTTTATATACACCTTTTATGTCAATACTTTACTATTTTTTTTAACCTAATGATATAGTTTGGCGATCATTCCAAATCAGTACATAAAGAGTTTCCTTGTTGTTTTTAACAGCTGCATGTGTCTCATTGCGGATTTTGGATAACACAATTTATTGAACCAGTCCCCTGTTGCTAAACAAGTAAGTTGTTTTCAATCCTTTTTCTATTATGAATAATACTGCCATGAAAATATTATAGCAATATCATTTCATATTTGTTTGAGGACATTTTTAAGATTAAATTCCTAGAAGTAGAATTGCAGTTAACAGTATTTGCATTTTAAATTTTCTTAGATATTGCCAAGTTCTACCAATTTGTATTCCTACCAATATAAGAAGACTACTTGTTTCTTTATATCTCTCTCAATATAGCAAGTTAAATGCTTTTCATATTTCCAATATTTGGGAAAAAGATCACATCTCTTTGAAGGTTTAATTTACATTTCTTTTATTATTACTGAGCTTAGCATGTTTTCATGAGTTTAAGGACCACCAATAATTCCTTGTTGATGAATTGTCTGTTCATATCCTTTGACCACTCATCTACGGCATTCTTGGGCTTTTATCTTGCTCATTTGCAGGAACTTTTGCTTACCTTATTACTGTAGCTAGGCCTTTGCCTGTGAGTCGCAAAAATTTTTGTCTTTCTAGCTTATCAAGTCTATTAATCTTAGTTTTACTTTCTTCCTTGTAGAATCCTTTTAATGTAGTCAAACCCATCATATCTCTTTTAATGGATTTTAGAATCCGTAACGAACTTTAAAAAGCCCTTTGCCCTACGGGGCTGTTAAATAAGTTTCTCCCACATCCTGGGGATGCGCTTGCTCGATGAAGACCTTGAGGTGGCAAGTCCATCGGCGGCGGAGGGTGAGGACAGGCCCGGAGGATGGTCCCCCGGGGCGGCCTCGCGGTGCGGGCGGCAAAGCGAACCCCCTGCGTGGCTCCCCTGCCAAGCGGGTCTCAGCGGCCACACGAATTCCCACTGCCGTGGTCGCTCGCTGCGTCCCACCTGGAGAGGTCGCGCCCTCTGCGAGCAGCGGCTCTGCTAGGAGCATTCTCTTGTCAGCCCAACATTGCTATCAAAGTACCGTCTCAGAAGGTGACATCTGTGAGCAGAAGCGGCCGCCGGACACGCCTGGCGGGACGGGCTGGTCCCTCTGGGCGGAGGCAGGGCCCCCCCACGGCCGCGCTCCGGAGCCCCCGCCTGCGGCCCCTGGTCTGGGTCGCCCAAGTGGCCTCTGCTAACAGTTAATCACAGCATAAACGATGAGATGGCTGCATTTGTGCTTCTAAGTTAAAATGTTTATTAGAGCTTAATGTTCAGAAAGAAGAATAAACCGAAGAAAATAAATCCTGTAATTTAATTTGAATGTTTTAACCTTTTCCTTTTTTTCATTATATCTCTTTTACTTGTTTTTCCTGCTACACCCACGCAAGATTCATTAACAACTGTTCTGGTTAAAACCACGTTGATTAAAAATGTTTTATAGCAAAAGCTGCAATGCATCATGCACGAACTTAAGTTTATGTAATAAGGAAATTACTAATCATATTAAAAGCTGACCTTTAAAAATTTGGCTATTTTCAATGCACAATTTTTTCATTGTTCTGTTCCTCAAATCTTATGTTTTATATGGTCTATAATCAGAAAATAGTCTAATTTTGATTATATAATCAAAGAACAAATTATGAGAAGAAAACTAAAAAACACTTGAAATACAAAACTAATCTACTATTGATATCAACCACTTCATCAATAGATGTATTGTACATATGTTACCTAGGAAACATCTATTATCACTATAGTTTCATGATTTTAATCTGTTAGTTTGTTTTCTTTAGGTAAATAGTGTTTCCTTAGCTTATGCTTCTACGTGAAGTACAGAATATCAGTGGCTTGTGGTCTGTGCCCGTACACTGCTTGTGGGGTTTTATAAGAAAATTGTTTTGAGAAATTGCAAACAAGAATTTTCAGCAAAGTTGTTAATAAGGACCAAAAATGTTCTATATAACAAAAATTTCATGGTGTAAATGCTGGGTGAATATTCTACTTTATATCTTTTTTGTCTAAAATTTTAATATTTGGTCAATACCCTGTTTGAACTTTTTTTCAAGATCAAAATATGCCACTTTTATATCCTAGAACTTAGGAAATGAAAAAGACAGCCACTTTTACATAAAAAAAAATGTGGTGATTTTCATGAAGGACTTTAAGCACAGAGAGTATCTAAGAGAAGTGAGAGAGGGAAATGCAAAGATGAACCAAAGTAAAAGCATAGACTTGGCCGCAAATGAGGAAACAGTGGAGGCATTCACAACACCGGAAGAGAGAGCGGTGGGCACAGCGGAGTGAGGTCAATGCTCTCTGAACACTCGCGTGTCCCAGTCAAGCACCTGGGACTGGGGACCGTCTGAGGTGGACTGGCTTCTGAGGGAACGTTAATAGCGGCAAGAGGAAGCGTCAGCAAGGCCATTCATGGGATCGTGCAGTCTCCTGACAGCATGTTCTTTCATGAACCACTTTATTCAAATGTAATTTAGAGATCGTTACGCATGGTCTTTCCAACTATATTGGCAACCAAAAGAGTCATCTCTTACTAAGTTTTTAATTCCCCACATTTGCCCTCTAAGTGTTCAGAAAGGTGCCCTATCACGGATCATGATGTGTGAAACATATTCAGTCAACTAGCCTTTAGTTTCCATCAAATATGTTTTTCTTACCACTTCCCTATTTTTTCACTGAAATATATTTATGTACATGAATTGTTGAGATTTTGAGTGTGTCATTCTATGAGTTTTAACAAATGTACATGCTCTGCACATACTCAAGAAACAAAGACCCCAATCCATCAGGATATAGAATGTTTCCATTGCCCCAGAAAGTTTTTTCTTGCCCCTTTTGAGTTGCTCCTCACTCCTCATAAGCAAATATCCCTTTCTTGTTATGACTCATTTTTTTCTTTTTTCTTTTAAGATTGTCTTTTAAGATTACCTTTATCTTTGTCTAACAGTTTCACATAATAAGCGTAGGCATAGATCTCTTTGTAATTTATCCTACTTGCAGTGTGTTGATTTACTTGGACGTACAGATCAATTCTTTCATCTAATTTGGAAAGTTTTTGGCCATTGTATCTTCAAACATTTTCCCTCCCTCTTTCCCTCTCCCTTTTCCTTCTTACATTGCAATTACGGACATGTTGGTGTGCTCGGTGGTGTCCTACAGGTCTTTGAGGCTCTAGACAGACTTCATTCTTTTCTATTTTTATTTTCTTCAGATTGGAAAATATTTATTGATCTCTCTTCATATTTGCCGATTCTTTTTCTCCCAGCTAAAATTTGCAGCTGAGCCACTCTAGTGAAATTTTTTTTTTTTTTTTGAGACAGAGTCTCACTGTGTTGCCCGGGCTAGAGTGCTGTGGTGTCAGCCTAGCTCACAGCAACCTCAAACTCCTGGGCTCAAGTGATCCTCCTGCCTCAGCCTCCCGAGTAGCTGGGACTACAGGCATGTGCCACCATGCCCGACTATTTTTTCTATATATTTTTAGCTGTCCAATTAATTTCTTTCTAATTTTGGTAGAGACGGAATCTCGCTCTTACCTGGGCTGGTTTCGAACTCCTGAGCTCAAACAATCCCCCTGCCTAGGCCTCCCAGAGTGCTGGGATTACAGGCGTGAGCCACCGTGCCCGGCCTCTAGTGAATTTTTAAAAATATTTTAGTTATCATATTTTAGACTCCAGAATTTTCATTTTTTAAAGAATATAATTTCTCTTACTTTACAGATATCTTCTATTTGATGAGCTATTATTGTCATTTTTTTTAATTCTTTAAACATGACTTCATATATATATTTTTTTAATTGATAATTGCTGTAAAATTTGTGCGGGCCCTTTTATATAGAAACGATGTCTGCTGGATTTTTTTTTTCTTTCTATATAATTCAAGCTCTTTTTGTATCTCAACATATCTCATAATTTTTTAATAAAATGACATTTTTAATAATACTTTGTATTGGCTCTGGGTACTGACTACGTTTTTCCAGAAGCTATTGTTGCTGCTTTTTGTTTATGTATTTATTTGTTCAATTATCTGAATGAAGAAATTCTACATGATTTGTCTCTCTGGTGACCTCATATACTGGCAGTGTGTGGCTAGTGATAACAATGCATTTTTTGTGTTGTTGTAGTTTTGTTTGTTGTTTTTAAGCTTCAGTCATCCTGGGCCAGCATAGCGTAGTGATCTGCCAATAATTAGTCAGAGGTTGCACTTAAATGTCTTGACCCGGTAAGGCTCTGCTCTTTTCTATTCCATCTTTATGTACACTGAACGAATTCAAATTTCAGACAGTTTTCTAGTCAGCCCCAATTTTTGCTTTCTCCCTTTGCAAGGCGTTATCAACTGAGCCAGGGCTGGGTTGACAGCACAGGTCCTGTCGAGTATCTCTTGGGTGTACTTATATCCTTGGCCATGAGTGCAGCCTTCCAGATTACTGGATCAGCACACTGTAGCCCTCTGGGACCGTCTTGTTCTCAGGGTCTCTTTAATCTGTGGCTTATCTATTGCTTCTCCCAAGTCCCAACCAGTATCATGACATAGGCTCACTGTGGTGCTGGCCTTCCTTAATTGTTTGTAAAGAGGCATATATTGTTTTAGACAACATATCTGGCCTTTTTGTTTTCATTGTTTGTTTGTTGGTTGGTTGTTCTCAATCACGTCCACATCAGGTTGGCCCCGTCTGGCCCTGAATTTGTGTTCTTCCTGGTCTGTCCTGCCATGATAAAATTCATATACGGAGTTGTTTGGGGTGGGGGTCATTTCAGCCCCAGCCCAAAACACCGAAGACTCCCACTATTCTTATTAATACTAAGATCTAGTAGATTTTTCTTGAATAAGAATCTCAGTTTCTTGTGTGCGTTTGGTCAATTTCCCAACTTTTTATTGTTTTCGACAATGTTGATCCATTTTGTCACTGCATAGCGGAAAAGGTTTTGGTCCTTGATAACTTCTGCTCTTGTAAAAATGTCTCTCCCAGGGCCTCCTCATTGTGTCATGTGTATCTTTTAGTGGCATAAACCATAAGTGCCACTAAAAGTGCCACCACTATTTTACCATTGACGAACAGCTTAAACTTAAGCAGCTATACCCTACTTTATTTGAAAATGGAGAACTGAAATACCTTGTGTGGAGGAGTCTGTGCATGTGCTTTTGTGTGATAAATACCTTGTGTTCACTGAAGAGCAGTGGCTTTCAGACAGCGACAAATCGGGAAATTGGTACTAGGAATCTCCCACTGTGACTCTATGAACACATGGAGGCATTTTCTAGTCCTTTTGACAGATATATCACTGTATTAAGAATGTATCCAACATGAACACACTATTCACTGTGATTCAAATTTGAGTCGATATTCTGATAATCTTCTGATAATAATCAGATATTCAAGGCAAACTTGCCTACAAATTTTGAATATGTTGACCATAATGTTTCTGTTCCCTTTGTAGTTATTAATATTTATTGTTGACTAATAAATTGGTTTCTGGGTTATCAGTAAATTTTTTTTGCATGTTTAGTATGACTTTGCCTCATTTGAGATTTAGTAAAAATTGCTAAAAAAAAACTTCATGGTCTACAATATATAGTTTTTGGTAACCACCCACTTCATGGACCCATCCACCCAAGTATAGTCTATGATTTAAAGATTCTAACAAGGAAATGCATGCATTTATAGTGCATATAATCCTGAATGGAAAATGACCATTTTCTGCCTAGGAAGCTATATTACTTTCTTAGGGCTGCCTTAACAAATTACCACAAACTTGTGGGTCAAAACAACAAAAATTCTCTCACAGTTCTTGAGGCTAGATGTCTGAAATCAATGTATTAATATTAATACTGTCATGCTTTTCCAGAATGAGCTAGGGAACAATCATTCCCATGCCATTCCCTTAGCTTTTGGTGTGAGCAGTAATCCCTGATGGTCTTTCCCTTGTAGCTGTGTCACCCCGATCTCTGCCTCTGCGGCCAGATGGCATGCCTGCTGCGTGTTCATCTATCTCTTTGCCTACTCCTCTTCTGAGAAAGAAACCTGTTGTATTGGATTAAGGGTCTACCCTATTCCAGTATAAGCCCATCGGAATTACATCCACAAAGACTACTTCCAAGTAAGGTCACATCCATGGTGTCAGAGGTTAAGATTTCCCCATATCATTTTAGAGAACATAATTCAACACACAACAGAAGCCATTTTCTACCATTAAGCGCTTAGGGCACTGACAGTAGTGGAGAGAAAATGAGCAATCTTTGAACAATTTTGGTAATCAATGAAATGACAAAAGACTCTGTATGCTCCTTATACCATCCTTATACCCAGTATACACTTATTATCCCCCTTAAAATAGTAACAAAGAGTCTTGATTTATCATCCCTTGGGCTTCCTATTTTACAAAGCTGGTACTAAACTCCAAAGAAAATTTTATATTATGTTGGAAAATGCTATATTTTCCGATCTTTTTTATGTCAAGTAGATATTTATATAAATTATTCAAATAAACAAAAAATTAACCTTTACCATCAAAATAAATGTTTCTTTTTTGAAATGTTTAAGTCTTCACAAATTAGAGTACAAGTTTTAAATTGATTTTTTAAAAACTATCTGCATAGCAATATTTACTATTTTATTTTTTAACAAAACTAGGTCAATATCATTGATAGTAAAATCTGTGTGTGTGTGTGTGTGTGTGTGTGTGTGTGTATGTGTGAGAGACAGATAGTGAGAGAGACAGAGACAGAGAGAGTTACAATTCTCATTTCTGCCATTCATTTCTTAGTGGAAAACAGTGCCTTTGTTTGGAAACATTGGGAGTTTTATACAATAAAAAATAACTTGTGACTAAATAGAACAAAGGTGATTTCTAAATAGCTGACTATCCAACCATTTATTCCACCAAGTACCTTTATCTTGGAACATTTCAAAGAAAAAGAAAGTTAGTTTTGCCCTTGAATTGATAGGCTTTATTTTTTCTTATTCTTTATTATTGTGTTAAATCTCAGTCTTACTCTGTTATTTGCAGTAAACTGAAGGTGTTAGTGTTTCCTGAATCATATGAATATCTTGGTAATACCTGTGCATAACTGGACGATTGCAAACATCTTTCCAATACTCAGTTCAGGTCGCTCCAGTTAATGTAATAAATAAAATCTTAATGGCCTATTAGTCTTCTTTCCTATCTATCCAGCATACACTTTTAGAATTATTATGTTCTTTTTTTCTTGCTACCTTATATTTTTTTCCTTTTTTATTGTCCAATCCAGATATAGTTTATAATTATCCTTATAATTTAGTTACTTAATTATTTTCCAAGTTGAAAACAAGTTGTCCTTTAATTCCGGTGGATGATTAGATAGCTACACACTTACATACACATTGATTGAATTGCTTTCTTGAGTACCATCCCAAACGACAACATTTCTCTGACGTAGTTTACCAGAAGTCAGGGAGATATTCTCGTTGTCTGCTCATGAGAAAAGACTGTACATAGAACCGGATGTTACTAGTGAGTAAATCGTCCAGGGTGCTAGAAAGCAAAGGCTCTGTGGGAGAAAAGGTGGCAGAGCGAGTGTAGTAAAGATGATAAAGAGTGCTTCGGTAAAGTATTTTGGAAGATATTGAATATTTTAAAATATCACAGTCATTAAGAAGTTAATATTCGAGCAGAGACATGAAGGAAGTTTGGGATACAGCCAAGGGAGAGAAGGACCTTACAAGTAGATGAAGTGAAGACTCTAAGTTAGGACGGGGCCAAGAACCTGCATTGACAGTGAGGACCCCATAGTGAGCAGAGTGGAGTAAACCAGAAAACAGTACAAGGAGGAACAGAGAAGGGCTGGGAAGCCAGCTCATCTGGGGATTGATAGTCATTCTTCAGATCTGGGGCATTTACTCTGTTATACAGGATTAGAATACTGGAATAGTATCATGTTACTTCTATTTTAAGATAATCACTTCATCTTCAGTATTACGAAAAACCTTTCAGAGATAAAGAAAGAAACTGCTCATTCCAGTAATTCAAGTCAGAGATTATGGGAGGAAGTGAAAGGTGTTGAGTTCCAGACACACTGTAAAGGAAGAACCAATATTTTTTCCATGGTGCCATGGGTATGGGTTTTAGGTATAGAGTATTAGTGAAGAAGAGTCCTGGAGTAATCCAAGACTTTGGGCCTGATGGAGTTGCCATCACTTAGAGAGGCGAGCATGGGACAGAGAGAACATCAGTAATTTCATTTTGAACACATTTCATTTGGTATATTGATTATTTATATATACATTATATATTATACATAAAATATGAGCTTGGAGTTTAGGAAAGAGTAGATTGATACACATACATTTTGGATTTGTTTGCAAGCAGTTATTATTTAAAGCTCTCAGACAGGAAGAGACCACCAAAAGAGCCAGTGTAGACAAGAAGAGAAAAAGAGTAAGAACTGAGCCCTGATGCACTTCAGTATTAGCTTTGGTCATGGAAAGCAGCGGAGGAGCTCCCCGTGAGTGAGCGGGACAGAAGAGGCAGGGAGCCCTGTGAAGGAAACCTACCAAGATGTAGGGAGTAACGCACCACCTGGATTTGGATTGGGTGTTCTCCTGCCATTTGTTAATCTAGCTAGATGATGTCTGTGTAGGTAAAGATACTGTATTATACCAAGAAAATGTAATGGATGTATCCGAATTCTTAAATCTGAGCCTCTTTAGGAAAATTCATGTTCTCTAAAACCTGTATTTTGTTTCTTTTTCACAGTCTCAAAAAGAGAATTTGAACTATGCTGACCTTTCTCCTGGGATATTTATCAAGCTTAGTTTGAGCATGTGGATTTAGAGAAAGAGATAGAGAAATTTTTTCCTACGGTGGAAATGTTGCCTAAAACCCTCCACGATGGATACATGACTTATTCATAAACTGATTGGTTAGTTCGACAACCTTTCTCTGTGGGACTAGAAAATGTCCTAGGTCCTGATTGTAAATTGATGAGCAAAACTGACACTGTCTCACGTCAGGGAGCATATTAATGGAGAAGGTAGGCGTTAAGCAAATAATGACACAAAGATATTCTTAAATATATGATGCTTTATAGATACTTGCAAAGATTGGAATGCAAAGCTACATGGGGATAAAACTTCAGTAACATCAAAATAATCCATCCTAAAATATTGACAATATAATGGTAAACTTCAAGATCAGAGATAACTAGCCTTGAGATTATGAACAGACTTCAAATGATTTGAGTTTGAAATTGCATGCGAAATCTTGTGATTGTGTGAATAAGCAATTTTCCCCAGGCAATTAGGCTGATAGCTATCATCTATTGCCAAACAGTCCTTTGACCCCAAAAGTTTATGAAAAATACTCTAGATGAATGTTAAAATGCTATTCCAAACATCCTACAGTTTCTAAATAGCCAGATGTTTGGAAGCATGAGAACATATATATGGATGATTGACTAAACTTTGATTTCATAAGCATGTTTTGACAGCAAGTACTTTTTGTAAGAAATGCAAATTAGCCCATTAGTTTGGAGATAAAGCAATTAATGCTGGAATGTGACCAGACATTAAGATTCAAAGGATGGAATGAGGAATAAAATCCTCCTTACTTGTAGGTGGATAGATTTTGCTTAAAATTTTGTAAGGAATGTAAACTAAGAGAATAAAAACTTTAGTGGGATTTAATTAAATATCTACTTTCTTAAAAATATTAAATTTTTTAAAAGCACATAAACAGATATTAATATATTGATCAATGTACTTTTAGCTGTGGAAAATTTTGTAATAATTTATAGGATTTTTAAGAGACGAATAAAGCACAAAACTACTTGAGGCTCCATTTTGTTCTGTTTTCTTCCCCAACCCCTTACCTACGAGGAAACAGAATGTCTGCATTAATTTACTTTTCCACCTTTTTACTTGTTTGCTATATACATGTCTCTGTGATAGAAGAGAGAACAGAAGAAAAGAGAGGTAACCTGTGCTTTCAGTTCCCTTCTGTCTTAGTAGCTGCAGACCACCCCTTGATTACTTTGCAATGTTACAAATTATACAGGACTTTCATTTTTAGAGAAGGTTGGCAGACAAGGTCTTAATTCTGCTCCGTTTGTCTTCTTGATCATGTCAGAGACATTTCTTCAATCTCAGGGTTTCCTATTCCTTCCTCAAAGGTATAAGTATATTCCTCCCAAATTCAAAAGGTTATAACATTCCAGGTTTTACTCAAACTTAGAGTTTACATTTTTTTAATGAGATTTTCTGTATAACCACTTTACCGTTCTTAATGTTTGGCCTATTCGAGTTATTTTTCAGAATGAGTCAAAGCTAGGGGGCTTTCACAAAAGCTGGTACAACACAGCTAATGGGGCTGGATGTTAGCACCTTATGGGGAGAGTGCCCTGTTAACCTTTCTTCACAATCATTTATTCTGTATAAAAATGCAGATTCTTTACAGGTCATACATTTAAGAAAAACACATTGCTAATGAATTATGATCTTTACTCAATGCAAAAACAAAATACATGGAACACTGGCTTAGAGGGCTGGCTGTGGGGGCCCCGTCTGCGTCCCCTCTGGTGCTGTCACTGGACTTCCCTCACTTGCCCCCAGGACCACTGACCACAGAGACCTCTCACACAGCAGTCGGCTAACCCCAATAATCGTTTCCACATGTTATGGAAAACTCTGATAAGATTAGTGATCATCGTTTTCTATTTGTTACTGTGGAGAGGCTACTCGATTTCTTAAAGGTAATTTGTAAAAAAAAATAGGCTATTGTAGAGCAAGAAAGCATTTAGATACACGGCCTAGTATTGTAATAGAGTCCTTGGATTTTAATATACAAAGATCTAGTTATTAAAGATGGTTCAAGCAAAAAACTTTTCTTAATATTTTTCTGTGTAAGATAGACTGAAATGGTATATATTACTAGTTGTATATGTGATCAAATGCATTGTTATTCAAATCAGTTATCTGAAATGTATGGACATTTTAAAAAATGTTCAGAAACATAATTTAATAAAATATTAAATAGCCGTGTGTCTTAAGTATTTCAAACATTTCAATCATTTTTTCAATGATTAATATAAATTTTACTATAGCTGTGTTTAATATCTTGGGAATACCTAAATCTTGAACGCCTGTTTACGTGCCACTGAGAGGTCCAGATATGCAGACACAAACTCATTTGGGAAATAGATGAGTACAGAAGATTCATAGTGAGCAGCCTGGCTCCGGGCTACTGTATTTTTCTTCATTATAAATCTCTAAAAATGTTGGGCTCATATGTTGACTCGCAGTTTGGTAAGGAGATAATTTGATTGGTGTTTTAACTGTAAATGATATTAAAAGAAAAAATTAAAAAATGTGAAAATAATCCTCCACATTTTGGTGATGACAGAGAAAGACATAAATTTCATTATTTGTGTATCGTACTTTGCAGAATCGAATCATCGCAACCCGATAGTAAGTTACTTGCAGCAGCATATTCACAACGTTATGCAGAAATGTGACGTCATACACATCTCTCTGCGGCGTAAACTTGTAAAGTATAATCAGCACTGAGAAATCTCTACATGTAGAGAAATCTCTCCATGTAGGTCTCTACATGGAAGCTTAAAAATTATCTTCATATAATATTCTTATGTGTTTCAATCATTTCCGGAAGTTCTATTCAGTCAACACATTCTAGAGAGAAAAATTCAAATGTACTGTTCCAAATACAAACTGAAAAAATATAAAGAGCCACAGAAAATATCATTAGTAGACTTAAGTTTCCTTTTAATTAAGCTCAGGAAAAACTTTAGCTATAATAGTTTGCCTCAGTGTGGATATGGTAAAAGTTTATTGCTAGTTTTAAAAGATTCCTAGTTCTTCTCTTCTATCCTTTGTGACTGGGGATCAGAACATACGCAAAACGATAATAAATGTCAACTTAATATAATTAAAATTTATTTAACCTAAAGTCTCACCCTGTACTTCTGGATTTCTCTATATTTAGGGAAGAGTTTATATAAATAGCAAAATATCATTTACAGATTAGGTTCAGTGAGCCTGTCTCTTGATTCTCACATGACTCAATGTCAGCACACATATGTTTGTGCCACTAGAAGAGGGAACACAGGAGAGGTCCAAGAAAACAAAGTTTGTTATAATCACAGGTCCTAGAAACAAGAGGCAAAGCATGCCCTGTAGGAGCACGTGGGCAAGCCTCAGGGTGGCCAGGAGGCAGACAGCAGGAGCAAGGTGAAAGCCTAGGCCAGAGCCTGTCCTGAAGTTTCTGCAGGAAGAGAGACAGGGGGAAGCAAATGCTTTAGGATTTGCGTAGGTTGAATACTTTCAGAGGGCTTTGGGCTATAGAGGTGTCTCGAGTTGCCTGGAATCTGGGGCTGAAATGAGTAAATCAGACGAACACTGCTTTCTGGGAGAGAGTGGCCACACAGGAGGCAGGGCTCTGGATCGGCTGCCCTGCTTACGGAAGACACGCTCCGCTGCAGCCCTTTGGATCTCCACGAATTCGCCAGCCCCAGGAGGGGCAGTCTTTCCCCAGCCAGAAAAGTTTTTAATATGTCAAAAGATAGTAGTACACAAAAACATTAAAAAATACAAACAATAAATTTGTGACATTTAAAAATTCTTGGAAAGGAACCACATGCATTGGTTCTAAGACATGGGAAAAGGATGGCTTAATTTGGCATCTTTCTTCTCTACAGCAGCAAAGATCAAAAAATAAAACACTTTTTAGATGAATAAGAGTAAAATCCCGGGGAAATATCATGGTTAAAATAGTAAACATTTCACTTCCAAATATTTGAAAATGAATCTAAATAATAATTGGCTAATTTTTCACCAACATTCATTAAAATATTTATCAACCTGCAGTCACAGCCTAAGTTTAAAAAAATGTGTGCTATGACTTAACATTGCTCCTGAATTTCTGATTTGTCTATTTTTATTCTACTTTTCAAAGTGACAAACGTTACGTTAGATGAGGCATGTTCATTTAACGATTTAACTTTTAATTTAAGGAAAATGCAGTGACAGAAATACAGATTTCTTTATTTTCATGAACAATTAACTCACCACTATTAGAGAAAGATTGAACTATTATCAAACAAAGACAAAACAAAATAACAATGAAAAAAAAAACTGCAGGAACTTCCCCCTAAGAATTCCAAACCAGAAGTTGATAAATTATTAGATGTAAAGAAAAACAAAATATGCAATGTACATGTTGACATTCATTCAGTTCTAAAACTCAAAAGATGACAGCTTCCTTAGTATATTTGGAAAAAATATATGATAGGCTTGTAATGTTTTTATCATTATGCCATGTATCTTCTTTTACATTTTTTGTTATCTAATAGATATAAATTGGCAAAATCTAGTTTAATTTATAATTGCATAGCTGTCTATGTTGTAACAATGGAACAGAAATTAATGACATTTTGGACAGAGACAAATCACTAAGAAGAACCATCATTTTTGCTGTTCAAGATCCAATTATAATCACAGAAATGAACAATTCTTTAAGTCTCATATATTCTTCCCCTTAATGTTGATAATAATTGGAGAAAGATGAATAGCTTTCTAGGACATCTTACACAAGGTTTGCTTCAGGACTTCTCACAACTGTGAATTTCTATGGCAGTAACTCATCTCTGAATATGATATTCTAGATTTTTAACCATTGTAATATTCTATCTCACGATACAAATTTAAGATGCAGATTTGCTTAAAATTTTTAGAGAAGACAGAAATAGCATAGTTTTTTAATCATAGGCCAAATAAATATTATTTTATAATTAAGAGTTTTGAGTCTAGGAAATTTAATGCATTGGATGAGAAAGACTGATGACTCTTTTTATTTTTTAAATTTTATTTTATTGAAAAATAATTGTATATATATAAATATACATATGGTTTGATAATTCGATGTATGTTTACTTTGTGGAATAATTAAATCTAGCTAATAAACACAGTCTCCACATCACATACTTATCAATTTGTGATGAGGACGTTTAAAATCTAATCTTTAAGCAGTTTTGAAATATACATTATTATTAATTACAGTCACCATTCTGTATACTAGATCATTAAAGCTGTTTCCTCCTGTTTAGCTGAAATTTGTATCTTTTGATCAATAGCTTCTCTCTCCCCATCCACCTCATCCCAGCCTCTGGTAACCACTATTCTACTCTCTACTTTTATGAGTTTGATGTTCTCAGATTTCACATGTAAGTGAGATGACGCACTATTTGTGTTTCTGTGCCTGGCGTATTTCACCTAGCACGATAACCTCCAGGTTCATCCACGTTGTCGCAAACGACAAAATTTCCTTCTTGTTTTAAGGCTGAATACTTTTCCATTGCACATTTTTCCCACTCATCCATTGAAGGGCTATGATAGTTGTTTCTATATCTTAGCTATTATAAATAATACTGCAATGAACATGGGAGTGCAGACATCTCTTCGATGTATTCATCTCATTTCCTTTGGATAGAAACCCAGCAATGGGATTGCTAGATCCTGGATCATATGCTAGTTCTATTAAAATTTGGGGGGAAACTTCATACTGTTTTCCATAATGGCTGTATCAATTTATATTCCCACCAGCAAGTGCAAGGGTTCCCTTTTCTCCACATCCTCTCCAACACTTGTTATATTTTATCTTTTTGATGATAGCCCTTCCTGCAGGTCTGAGGTGTTATCTCATTTGAGGTTTTAATTTGCAGTTCTCTGACAATTAGTGATGTTAAGTATTTTTTCATGTATTTGTTGGCCAATATGTATATTGTCTTTGAGAAATATTTTTTTAGGTCATTTGCCAGTTTTTTTAATCTGGTAATTTGTTTTCTTGCTATTGAATTGTTTGAGTTGCTTATATATTTTGGATATTAGCCCCTTACCAGATGTATGATTTGCAAATATTTTCTCCCAATCCAGCATGTGTCTTCATTCTATTATTTCCTTCTGTTCGTTATTTAGAGCATTATTTAAAAGTGAATAGGCTTAAGATAAAAATAAAATATCAGATAAGCAAGCACAGGCATCCCTCAGTATCCATGGGAGATTGGTTGTAGGATGCCCACCAATACCAAAATCTTTGGGTGCTCAAATCACTTATATAAAATGGTGTAGTATTTGCATATAACCTACACACATCTCCCCATATACTTTAAATCATCTCCAGATTACTTGTAATACCTACAATTACAATTACTAACAATGGAAATGCTAATTAGTTGTTGTACTATGTTGTGTAGGAAACAATGACAAGAAGAAAAGTGTCTATACATGCTCAGTTACAGATGCAATTTTTTTCCAAATATTCTCCATCTGCAGTGGTTGCATCGATGGATATGGAACCCGTGGATCTGGAGGGCTGACCGCGTACTGACTGTGTAATCCTGTTGTGGCAGCATGGAATAGGTAAAGCAAAGGGGAAGAGGTTACTATTGATTTATGTATTTATTATCCAAGAAAGTCACTAAGGAAATTTTTTTAATTTTTTTTTATTTCAGCATATTACAGGGGTACAAATGTTTAGGTTACATATATTTCCATTAGGTGTGTATGTACCCATCTGCCCAACACCCGACGAATGTTATCATTATATGTGCACTTAAGTGTTGATCAAGGAAATTTTAATCTTATTAAAAAGATGAGATATAAAGACTGGAATCCAAACTGTTAGGTTTATATACTTGACGATGAAAAACTTTAGGACCCCTAGGTAGGTTTCAATGGTCCTTTGTGGCAAGAAAATTATTAAGTCAAATGCTGCTATATCTACGCTGATCACTTACAATGATTTCAAAATGTCAAAAACACAAAGCTCAGTCCTTAGCTAATTCCTAATATTATTAAGAGTGTCCTCAAAAGCTAAACATAAGGCATGTCACTCAATTTCCATATACTCACAGCTGTATGGGTACATGAGCATCATATAAATGTACACATATCTGCGCACATATACATGCACAGACACACAAGTTTTTAGAGAGGCAGCTAAAT
>CAUYSK010021119.1:0-80003 GCA_963575035.1 Avahi laniger
AAGTGATCAAGCCGAAACTGATAGTTTCTTATAATTGATTGTTTAAACTTTCCAGCTGCCTTACCTATGGTTGAAGTTTTACTGTGCTTGCTTAACTGGAGAAAGAATGGTCCTTAACCTAACTAATGCTATCTGCTTCTGTAAACCTGCTTGCTTAAAGATTATGATCAGTCGCTCGTAACTGAGTAGGTGGTCCAAGGCAGGTTCCGATCCCACGGTTATGGAATGTGTGATGTAATTTGTCCCACTTCCCATCTTTGTCCCACTTCCCCGTACCTTATGTCACGTAGCCTAGATAGTACAAGACCCCCTTGCTTTTTCGGCTAACCACCATTCTCTGTACCTGTACTCTGACAGGGCAGGGGTGGTCGCTGGCCAGCTAATAAAGACTCATAATTCGGCTCAATTCGGTCTTTAAGTGGTCATTTCTCGCACTCTATACCATAACAAAAATGACGCAGTGAAATGCAGAAACCAAGAAAGAAAGTTTCCAAGATATCAAAGTAATAACTCCAAAACCAGCAACTAGCCCAGATAATTCTGCAGTCAAATGCTTTTCAACTTTCAAGAGTTCTGTCCATACAAATGCAAAAGAATGAGTATTTCCTTATCCGGGTTATGAAAAGAGCACAAGCCTCACTTGAGCTGAACACAAGCATCTGGGAGAGAAATTGTGTCACCGTTACATTGACCTTGGAGGAAAACTTCAACTGCAGTAACCTAAAAGCCAGTGTGCACGACAGAGAAATGGGAAGCTGGGACCCACTCCTAGGAAAGCGCCCCTCACTGATGGAAAGGAGATTCACAGAAAAGAGTAATGTTTCCTTCCATGTACAGCTATCTTTCTGGGTATGACAGCTGGGATTGTCATAGTCATTCTGAAACTATGAGAAAAATTAAGACTATGCCCCGAGAATAGCCAGGTAGAAAGACGAAAAAGACCTGAGTCTTTGATCTTGGCACTGAATGGCTGAATTGGCCAACCTTGAAGCCACCCTTGCTCCAGGCCTCTTTAATGTGAGACAGTAAGTCTTCCTCATTGTTTAATCCCTTTGAGGTGGGTATTGTTACCTGCAGACAAGCACATTCTAACAACGTACAAAAATGAATTAAATTTAATCTGGGATAAAAAAAAAAAAAGGAGAGAAAAAAGACTAACAATTTTAAACAATCAATGAGGAGATATGCAAATTTTGGTATAGTATATATAATAAAGTGTGACATTTAAGGCAATGAGGTAAGGAAGGTTTACTATACAAACAGTAATGGGAACCATTTAGTGAAAAAATGTAAAATCCAGGCCATGTCACAATTCATCCCAAATCCATCCCAGATAAATGGCAGATTTTGTTGGAGAAAAAAAAATCAAACTGTAAAAATAACTAGAAGAAAGTACGAATAAATAGTATTCACTTTGTGAATTGATTATGACTTTCTAAGAAATACAAACAGAAAAATATTGCAAATGAATAATCTTAATTATTTGACCACATAAATTTTTAAATGTCTCTGTGTAAAAATATTTTTTAATTCAAAGACAATTTATTGCAACAAAATATTTGACACAAATAACTATCGATTCCTTTCTGAAAGAGAGGTTGTATGAATGTACAAGAAAAATTTCACCCCCAGTATAAACATGCAAAGGACTTGAGGTAAAATTTACAACATGCAAAACGCAAATGATCAATAATTATATTTTTAAATGTATAATCTTACAAGAAATCCAACTTTAGCACATTGTTTTTTTTCATACTGCCACCAAATTATCAAGAATGTTGAATATATATCAGTCAGTTTCTTCAGCACAGGATGTAACACAGACATAGTACTTCTGGATGTGAAAGCTATTAAGCCTTTCTATAATCAATTCAAAAATATGTATCAAGTATATTGAGAGCCTAAAGAATTATTATTTTTGGTCTGGTAATTCTACTTCTTAAAAACTATAACAAGAGAATAAATATAAAGATAATTAAAATTACATGTATTTTAGATGTTCGTGATTACGCTATTCTATAATAATATGGTAAAATGCCCAAATACTTGTCATATAGGAAGATAAAATAAATGATGGCTGCCTGTAAGTTGAGTAATGTGTTTCCATTAAAAAAAGAAATCATAGTTGTAAAGAATAGTTATAGAAATGAGAAAATACTCTCAATATAGCATTTAGTGGGAAAGTCAGCATATAAACCATATCTATCATAAATAGCAGTTTTACCTCTATCTCTATGTATGGAGGAAGGAAAAATATAAAGAAAAATACACCAGAAATGCTAACAGTATTTATTTCTTGGTTTAAAGATTATAGCTGACTTTTATATTCTTCTTTTCATTTGTCTATATTTTCTAAACATTCTACCCTAAATGAGCATGTATTGATGAAATGTTACTTGAAATGAAATACTTAATTGCATCTTTTCCTTATCCCTTTGCTCAGATGAAGCAGCAGGGTTTGTTTTGGTTCTCCGCTCTGTCAAAAACAGTTCTGCACAAGGGTTCAGAACAGTTGACATTTTATTCGGGACACACGCTGGAAGAATGTTAATCCATGAGGGGACTTAAGTTTTTTTCTCTACTGCGACACAGCGTGCGAAGCCAGAGTCTGTCCGCCAGCAGACAGAGACACCACATGGAGACACCGCACAATTCTCAGGCTGGGTCCTCCCAGCCCTCCCTACGACTTGCCCACTGCCCGGCTGCTGCCACCAGGTAAAGGCAGCGTCTGCTTCATTCCCAGAGTTCGCCTTTCCACGTGGCCTCACCTCTTGCAACTTCTGAACCCGGAGAGTGTGGGGCAATTTATAACACAGCGCAGCGGGTCTGGGCGGGAATGTTAATCATGGACTTTCAGCTCGGGAGGCCTGGGGTCCAACCGCGCGGCAACCGCGGCGTGATGAGCAATTATTACTCCGTGAATTATCAGCAGCCGCAAGGCTCTCCCAGGGACGTGACATCAAGGGACACATTTGATTCCCATCCAAAGCCAGCTTTTATGAAGAATCAAAATTGACAGAGAAGATATAAGAAGCGTCTTAAACAAGTAAAGGAGAATGAGGCTCTTCCATTTCCCAGGGAAATTGCTGGAACGGCGAGTAGTGAGATTTTAAGTCAGCAGGCTCCAGGCCAAGGGGAAGGGACTTCGACACCCTGATGCTGCCTCTGGGGGAGGAGGAGGAGTTGGGGGTTGGGGAGGGGCGAGCAGAAAGTGAGCTGAAGCGGAGGAACTGCACCACCTCAAATTCAGAAAAGATGTTCTGGGTCCTCTGCCAACCCCCCTCCCACCCCCACCCCAAGGAATCTGTCTGATCGAGTCTCTCCAGTCTCTGGGCCCAAATGGAGCTGAGCAGAAAAGCACAGAGACTCGGAGGCCGTGAGGTGAGCCTCAGCGCTTCCCACCCAAGCCCTGCCCGTTGCGAGCACCACCTTTGTGCTTCCACAACTGCTTAATACATTTGGGTCCCAGTAAGGTTCTGCTTGACCAGACCTGGGCCAGAGAAGAGCTGGAACCCCAAAGGACTAAATACTTCCCCAGCCTCTCTTGGTCCTAAATTGATTCTTCTCTGTAGAAAGGAGCAGAAAACAGCTGTGTTCCCTCATACCACATCAGGTCTCCGCCATCCCGGGATGCAAGGCAGAAAGCAAACCCATGGCCTTTCCGGATGTACCCACCCACTCCCACCGTCCTGCCCAAGGAGACCTCCTGCCTCCACTGAGCCAGTGAATTGGGCGGATGCCACCCATGGAAAATGAGGGTCACACAGCCTGCGGGCAGTTGGCAACTTCCCCAGGGTTTTGCTGCACCAGGGACCCAGAGTTCCTGGGAAGGACTAAGTTCCCAACACCACCAGGATGGAGAAGGACACGCAGCTTCAGCAGTCAGGTCATGGAAAATGCTTCCTCAGGGCTGTAACCGGTGCTAACATCCAGGCAAGTCATGCTTGTGGAGAAACAAAAAGACCACCGTGTTTTCCTTCTTCCGCTGATCACACCAACACGGAAACAGCCCTGAACATAAAACCGCATCAGAAGTGAAGCTCCACAGATCCCTCAGAGCCCTTGGTCTTTGTGAGGAGGGGACATCTAGGGCAGGCACAGAAGGGGGCTTGGCACTGCCCCAGCGCACAGAGCTTAGTGTCCCAGCTGCACCTGCCCAGAGCTGCACAGGGGGCTCCCAGCTCTGGACTCAGGCTTTGGCACACGGCGGCGAGGAGCTGCAGTCCAGGGCACCGCGAGGCGGACGGCCGTGCGCTAGGCCCGCGCTGCCTCTCTGCTCCATGGGGCCTGGGGTAGACACGCTCAGAGAAGGCACACGGCCCCTCGTGCCGAAGCTGCTGCCCCGTGCCACATGGGAGAGCTCTCACTGCCAAGTCCTGCGCAGCAACACTGCCCTGACTGACCCCTCTGGTCAACAAGTAGGCTCAGATTACCTGCACCTCTGTCTGAGGAAACCGCAAACACTCAGGAGAGGTAGGTCTGGGAGCAACACGAAGACCCCCAGTCAACGACACAACATACGTATAACGCACCTTTGCACGCAGTAGATGCTCGGTAGTTCCTGCTTCACCCCTTCTTTTCCCACATCAGACAGCTTCCCATACACCCCACCTTTGGAAACTTTACCACAGGTGGCCTCCAATAGATCTGTCAGAGCTCATGCCATGAGCTAAGGACATTTGCATGGACAAGCTCGTGGGACCTTCCTTCGGAAATTTCTGTCTGAGCAAAGAGAAACAAAGCCAAGTAGAAATTTGTGCAGCATCTGTTACAATTCTGAGTCCTGAAAAAGCACACCTCCAATAGGAAGAAGCAGGGACAGCCCCCCGCACCTCCAAGACAAATGTCAGGCCAACTCCTCTGGGACCTGGAAGTGATTTTCCAGAAACCCCTTCCCTGGTGGCAGATCCATGCCAGACAGCTCCAAGTACAGCACAGACAATTAATATTTTGCTTTGAGTTACACAGCAAGCCGGTGACACGGACCTTTGCTTTTGCCACCCAGCACTCCCTCAACTAGAACGCACTTCCTGGATGAGATAATTGAATTAGCATTTGCCCAGCACCCTGCAGTGCAAGACCATCACCCACTCCTTCCCGCTGATGAAGGGGCTGAGTAATCCACAGTCTCTTGGTGCCACTTAATCTAAAACGTCTGGGTGACTCACGCTCCCCGAGATTTCCCTCCAGGGTATTTAGTTTAAGAAAATATCTATTTGCTCCCTAATTTAAATGAGTTCTATTTGTTTAAATCTTAAAGAAACTACTGGGTCTTTGACTGGCTTTGTTTCCCACATTGTTTTGTAATATATATTAAATGTATATAATATATATAATCTTTGCAGGGAACCCCTGCCCAGAGTAAAGCATGCGGGATCTGCCCCGCCGGCCCCTCTTGCAGCTGTGCCCTGTGCGTGGCCAAGAGAGCTGCCATCTCAGGGGTCCTCAGAAGGCTGATCTGCCCTTGTGTGGCTCAGGACCCTACCCTCAAATCTGCCACCCAACCTCAATCATCTCCCCTCTATGTGAATATCCTTTATTTTTAAGTCACCCTGATTTCCCAGCCCCACACCTCACAGCTCCCTCTTCTAACAGGAACCACAGCTCAGCGCTGCCTTCAAACGCCACCCTACTCTGTGGCACCATCCTAATCCCCCCTCCTTGCTTCATCTGAAGCCTTCCAGACCTTGCTTTAATGCATCCTGGGCCTGAATAACAAACATTTGCTAAGGTAAATCCCCATTCCCTGCTTTCCAGATAACTTCTCTTTAACAGCGATAAGCTGCTAGGCAGACAGATAACAACTGGGATATGCAGTTATTAGGGGAAGATTTTCAAATGACAAAAGGATACATTTTAAAATAAAGCCCACTTGAAAATCAGTTTCCCTTCCAACTCAATTATGTTCAGGCCTCCTGCTCGGAAGCTCCTTATATTCGGAGATTCCAGCTCCCACTGGCTTCAGGGTTTTTGAGTAGCGTTGCCTTGGCAACACGCAAGGCCCAGACACCTGAAACAGGAAGTGCAGGACACGGTGCCTCCTCCTCTCTCAGGCACCTGGAGTGGCCAGGAAGGCACCCCGAACAGGGCTCCAGAATCAGCCGCCTAAGACTGTCACCAGGACCAACAGTCCCGCCCACCGCGGGGACCTTGGGCTTAGAGCTGAGCAGAAGGAAGGAGGGTGGGAGGTAGCGAAGGAGCCAGCAGGCTGGACCTGATCGTCACTCACCTAGAGGAACACTGGGGATGAAGGCGAGTACGCCAGGACCCTGGCAGATGTGAATGTCGCTTGTACAGGCAGCTACACTCCGCAAGCTCCTTCGAGTCAGTGGGCTGAAGAGCTCCCCTTGCCAGGTGGGAGTCCCAACGCAAGCCAGCTTCTCTTGAGGTCATGACTCAGACCAATGCTGACCCCCCAGCCCCAGCCCCCCACCAAGCCTCCCAGATTGGGGCCTGCCTAGCAGACAACAGAGGCCTGGGCATCACAGGCCACACCCTGGCCCTCCAGGGAGTCACACGGTAGTCACAGGCTGACTCCCTCTAGGAGGCCACCAACAAACCTCTGAGCTCCAACATGTCATCAAGCCATGTGTGCCAACCATTGTGTCACGACCGAGTATTGAACCTCTTATTATTTATATGAGCAGCCCATGACTCTATCTTCCATCCCCATCACAGGACTAGCTGGGCGTTCCCGCCCTCCCCATCACACACAGGCCCAGACCACCTGGCCTCTCCCTGAGGACCATTCCTCCTCCCAGTGTGTCACTGGTGAGTCCTGTGCCACCCCCTCCTTGCTCCCCAGCCTCCCCCGCTCCGCCCTCCACACGTGTCCTTCTAACCTGGCCCTGCAAAGAAGCCCCACCTAGACTCTCAGTACCCAATGTCACTTAACCCCTGCTACCCCTTCACCGTCCCTAGACATGCTGGAGACCAGGGTAGAGGCTCTTTGAGGAAGGTGCTTGCAAGGACTTTTCTTCGTCTCCCAGGCACTGTCATTAGTAGGGACAGCTTCCTCCCAAGTGTAGAGAAGTGTGTGTGAGATCACACGAGCCCATGCCTGAGTGTATACCCACCAACTAACACGCCCATTTTTTCCTGAGACACCTGAGCCCTGTGGCCCCTGCCGCCATGAGCACATGGGCCACCTGTGCAGGCCATTTCTGGTAGCACACCCAAGCCAGTCAGGTTGGCCAGCCCTTGGCAGCCAGCCACTGACCACCCCAGACCTCGCCATCTCTCCAGTGCACACAGTGACCTGGTCCCTCACTTGATAGCACACCACTCGCTTGCCCCAGTGACCTCCTGGCTTCACACGTCACCTTAACTTTGGGGGCCCCCACTCTGGATAAAAGGCTACTTGCCCGCTATCTTTAATCCTGCAAAACTGTTCTCCATCCTACATAAGAGGAGGAAGAAGAGGCAAAGTATCAGTGGAAAGACACCCGGGTCTGCCACCTGCACCAGCATCAAATACAAAAGCCAAACCTCACCCTGAGTTAAGCAGCTCATCTGTCTCTCTCTTCTCTCTCCACTGGGCTCTGGCGTCCCCACTTCCCACCCTCCTTGTGGCTCCTTTTTCCGTTCAGGGTCTTGTCTCACTCTTGGATCTGGTGGACACCCCGGCTGAAATCTCTCTCTCCTGCCTCAGCCACAATCGACACCTGTTCCCACGGTCGGGCTGATTTTACTGCTCTGGGAAAACACGCTGCCCCTTCTAGCCTCCAAGCGGCCCCCTGCTTCAAGCAGTAGGATCCAGTTGTGACCAGGGGCCCCTGCTGTACACAAAGAGACTACACTAGTGGCAATTTCTGTTTGGAAACCTCTCTGTGCCTCCTCCCTAGCATGCCTGATAAACACTAGCAACAGCAGCACCAACACAGAGAGACCGGGATTGGGGATTTCCGGACAGTGAGCAGTCACTGGGAACCTAGGGGTCCCTCGGGCCCCTGCTGTTTTCAGTGGCATCACAGCAGGAAGATTGGGAGGTGGGGACCCCGAGGCTTACCTTGCGCATGTCTTTGCCAAAGGTCTCGCTATAGGTCGTGCCAAGGATTTCAAACTGGACGTAGGGATTCGAGCTGTCCTCCCGAAACTCCATCACGCCAGTGAGGCCGGTGATGTGGCCCTGCAGGACAGGAGGAAAAACCAATGGAGGTCGGAAAAATATGGCTGGGGTGAAGGACAGAGTCCCAAAGGCTGTAATGAGGACAGAGTGGCTGACAGTCCTGGAGCCTCAGAGCAGGATCCTGCTTCCCACACCCTTTGCTTACGGGGAAATCCCTGAGGCCCGCAGTCAGTGTGTTTGGAGGCCCTGCTATGTGCCTGGTACGAGAGTAAAGAGTGACAGCTTTTGTCCCCATTCTCCTGAACCTTAGTCTTCCCCTTGCAGCCTGCTCTGGGGCTCACCTTAGCCTGACCCAAAAGAAGAGTCTAAGGTCAACGAGAGCCATATCAGACACATGGCAGAGAGTCGCAGGGCAGCAAGCATGAGCACTGGAGGCCAAATCCAGCCTGAGTTCTGGCTTTGCCACCTGTGCCACCTTGGGCACATGCCCACCTCGCAGCTTCAGCCTGAGCTAATTAGCTCCACATCACGGAGCCTGCGAGGACTGAAGGAGAAAATGTGTACGAAGCACGGCATCTGGCACGGACTGGCTGAGGTCCCGCGCCTCTCCTTGTCAGCGCAGTGGGTGTCATAGAAACAGCAAGGGGCAGGGAGCTGAGGGTGCCCTGATGAGCCCGCTTCCCTCCTCCAGCCTGGGGGGTCTCACCAGCCTTGTCTCCCATAGTCTCTGGGAACCAGAGGGGCCCCGTCCCTCCTGTGGGCACAGTAGATCCACACCAACACCAGGACACGCTCAGTGCTACTGAAATCACACGCAGCTTATCGTGACTAAAATTCTTAACATTACAGAGCTCCCTAAATGCTCTTTGAAGCCTCCAAAAGCCAAGTCACCCTAACAAGTCTTCCGTGGATTATTCGATTCACTTCAAATCCAGTCTTCTAACTTGGTGTCACTCCTCGGCACGTGGGACACATTGCAAGTACAGAGCACGTGTGCATACACGTGCACATGCGCACACAAGCACACGCACACACACACCGAGGTCCTGGATGATCAGCATGCGGCGGTGCCAACTGAGACGACCCGCCTCTCTTGGAGCATGACGTCCTGCATGTTGGAATATCACAGACATGGGATAGGCAGCTGCCCCCATTTTTTACTTACTTGTGACCTTGGATAAGTCATCTAACCTCTCTGAAGCCCCATCTCCTCATACTAAAATGAGACAATAATAATAGCACATATAATAGCCTTCAAATGCCGGGACAGGAAGAGCGGCAAGAAGAGCAGCTTACAGGGACCTGCCAGGGCGGCCACACAAAGGGCCCAGCCTCAGGCCAGTTGCTGGTGGGGGCAGGGAGTGGGGGCTGTGAGGAGGGCCTGCCTTTGGCCTTGGCCCGAGGAGGTTCCCTCACACTCACCTTTTTGATGGTGTCCAGCATGGACCGCCCTCCATTCCACGGCTTGGTGGACTTCCGTATGCAGTTGAGACTCGCCATGCTGTGCCACTTCCGGTCCTCCAACTTCCTGTGGAAGGCGTTGGCCAGCATCAGAACACTGTCGTACAGGTAGAGGTTGGAGATCTGCAAAGACAGAGGTGGTAAAGCCCTTTCCACAGGTGCATTTCCAGAGAGGGCTGCAGAAACCCACAGAAAGCTGGGGAAATGTGGGGTGACAACACTAAGATGTGGTGCCAGGATCCTCTGGCTTCCAGGTGTTCATTCAAAAACTCAACCAGGTGCTGGAGTCCTGGGTAGGATAAGACCTTGCCCTGTTTCAGGAACTGGGAGGCACATCCACATGTCAGCAAGGAGAACCAGCTTAGCACCTGACTGAGCCGTCCACACAGACCCGCTCAGGTGAGAAGGGTGTAGGGAAGAAAGGGCGGGAAGCTCAGGGAGAAGGACTGGAAGGATAAAGGCAGGGCACGGCATTTGCAAGGCACGAAGGTATCAAGGAGCAGGGCCAGTTAGGGCAAGATTCACTAGGGCTCTCTGTAAAGGACCAGACAGTAGAGATTTAGGCTTTGTGATCATTTGCAACTGCTCAGCGCTGCTGCTACAACCCGAAAGCAGCCATAGGCAACATACACGCAAACGGGTGTGGCCACATGCCAATAAACGTTATTGGCAGAAAGAGGCAATATGCTGAATTTACCCCGTGGGCCACTGTGGGCTGACCCCTGGGTCAGAGGAACTGAAAACAGTTCAAGGTGACTGTGTCGATGGGGTCGGTGGGGAAGGGCAAGACCGAGGAGGAGGCAGGGATTGGGCCATGCAGAACCTGTGGGGCGTGCTAAGAAGGAAACACAACAGAGGTGACTTTAGGAAGAAGGACACCATCGGTGAGTCTGGGCACAGAGAGCTGGCGATCAGACCTGGGCCTCAGAAAGACGGCTCTGCAGGCTGGACAAGCCTAGGGTGATGGTGGCCTGAGTGGCCACCTGGCAACTAGGAAAGTGGTAACAATTTGGTAGAGATTCCGGTGTCTGCTGTGCAGTGGAGTCACAGCCACGCAGGGGAACAGGTTTGGGATTTGCAACGGTGCCCATCTGAGAACCACCCTCTGCTTAGCTGTCTGCAGCAAGGCAGCCCCTAGAAGAGACACAGCCCATCCCGGAGCTCCGGAGAGCAAGACCACGCATGAGCAGTAGAGTAACAGTGTGAAGAATGGGACCACACTGTGGGGGCCGATCCGCTGTGGGATCCAGGGGTGGACAGGCCTGGCTCACACTCCCGACTGTGATTACAGACCCTGTCTGGAGGAGCAGGAAGGGCCCACGTGCCCTCTCAGGGACCCAGCAGTAGCCCTCTGCAGGGAGGAGGGCAGCCCAGGCCTCTGTGGGGCATGGGGGCATGCAGTAGAGGAGGAAGGCAGGGGTAAGGGACAGGGAACGTCCACCCCCCATTAGGTATGTGGCCCCCGCTGGTAACTGTTGCACAAACAACCGTCCGCCAAAGTGGGTCAAGGGGACCATGCTCTGAACACCCGAGCAGCAAGTAGTCTGCTAAAAATATTTCAGAAAAACAAAATCACCAGATAAAAATAGGAAACTATGTCGGCCTTGCAGGCCTCCTGGGAAGATCAAACAGGCTCCTTGGGAAGCAGGAAGAAGCCCTCTGCCCCCAGCCACACCACCCACCTCCCCAACATGTCCCCACTCCCCAACTCTCCAGGCCTTGTTCTTTGCACACTCTTTATTCACACGTCTTAGTCTGGGTGCCCCAAAAGCAGAGCTCCAGACAAGAACTCGGGTGGTGGGAACTCTCCCCAGCAACTGGAGCTGACGTCCCGGACATCTGCTGTGTTGTGCCTGTCCAGCCACCCACGCTGCCCATCAAGGTCATTCCCACCCTGTCTCATTTAAGCAGAGCTGACCGTCTCCCTTGTAGGTCTCCCTGTGCATGGGCCATTGCTGAGGAACACTACTCTGTCTGCCATTGTCCTGTGTCCCTGCTAGGAGCACTGTGGGCCTTGTGCCCTGTGCCTCCCCATGCTGGAGGTGTGAGAAGGGGTGGAGGGCGGCCAGATGTTGCAGAGGCAGCAGGAGTGGGCTAAGGTAAGGGCCTCGGGCCGCCCCTCTGCTGTCTTACCTGACAGCAGAGAGGAGAGTGATTCCCACCACCGGGAACTCGTCCCCTGTCCTGCAGAGAACACCATGACAGAACTGCGTCCTTGGCCCCTGGAGGAGCATTTCCTCATGAGCGAGACCAACCCCATGCCTGTTCCTGCCAGCTCCCCAGCCCTCGGCAGCACCCACCACTGCAAAACTGCTTTGACACGTCTCACTCTCCTCTGGAAAACAAACCCATGATGGAGATGTTATAAGTGTCTAAGGTAAGCCACTTGGAATTGGCTTGGTTTTTGTTCTTTTTTTTTTTTCCCAAAAGGATAACTGGAAGCTGAGAGTCCTTGATGATGTGAAAATGTCTCTTCTCATGACATTCATGGGTCTCCCAGCCACCCACTCACGCTGACGCTATTCAGCCAGCCGGGAGCGTCTGGCCCACACCCACACCTACGCACATTCACACCTCGCAGAGCCCATGCACCCCCTCTGCGCCAGCCTCGGCCAGCACCTCCAGTAATTCCCTTTCTCTCTCCAGCACTTCTGTTTACGATGAATTAAGGTACTCAACAAACACATGAATGCAGAGAGGCCTGCGATGGAGAGGAAAGAGCAGGATGTGACTCAGAAAGGCCAAGGAAGCCCTCGGTCCTCCCACAAGCGTGTCTGCTTGGAGGCAGAGGGCACTGCCGGTCACAGGAACGAGACTGAGTAATGCTCTTTTCCAGGCCCAGATGGGCCCTGCCCCCGCCCTCACATCACCCTGCATGCGCCCTTTTCCATGATATTCTACATGCTGTCAGTTCACAAGTGTGCTTACTCCACCAAACTTTGGGCTCCTTAAGTGTTACCTCTAGAATCCGGCACCTACCAAGGCATATGGCTGGTGTTTAATCTACGCATGATGGATGAATGCATGGCAGATACGTGTATGCATGGGTACAGGATGGAGTGATGGACGGATTTTCTTCCAAGAAGGTACATAATAATTGTGTTTTGCAAAAAAAAGAAAATATTGAAAACAGCAAAAAAAAAAAAAAAAGAGATTTGCTGCCTCCAACTTTGACTTGGCAGGAAGCCTCCTTTGTTCAACAGCAATTTGCTTCTCATTTATCACCTATGCAAAATGTCTTCTTGATCCTCCCTGGGAGCTGTTTCCATCCACTCGTCCCTTGGTAAGATGCTATCTCCATACTTCCCTCCGCCTGGGGCAGAAGCTGACACTCCAGCATTGATCTGTGGATCTACTATCTGCTCTTCGACCTCAGCATCCTCGCTTAGGTGACCCACATGGTGCAAACAGACCAGCTGGTGTGCACTGGTGGGGATGCACAGGGTGGGGAAGGCCCTACCCTCACAGTCTGGTTGGCCAGAGGAGGGATCGTTGGAGGAAAAGACCAAGAGGAGCTGGCAGAAAGGCAGATCCACCAGACCCTGATAAACTTAAGAGAAGCCTTTCCTCAGGGTGGATGCCAGGGCCAGGGTTGATAGTGCCTAGCCTGTGAGCCTGGAGGAGAAGTCTGGAAGGATAGAGGCTCCCCGCTACATGGACACTCACTCACCATCGACCACGCAGGGCCAACAGCTCAAGCTGGAGCCGCAGCCCACAGGGGCAGAGAGGAGGGCCTGGGATGAAGGAGTCCTTGCCTCCCTCCTCACATCTCAGGTAAGGCACGACAAGAGTTCTTTAGCAAAGGCAAGACAAGCAGAGCAGACATTATGACTATTTAAACGCTCATCCTCATGCGAGTGCAGGGTTGGAGCCCAGGGCTCTGGCCAGCCTAGAACAGCACAGCACAAAGTTACAGGAGCCAAGAAAGCTCTCCAGGTGAGGGTAATTTGAGAAGCAAAAGAGAGGTCAAATTATCAAGGCCAAGGGCAGAGGAGAGACCTGGCTGCAAAGCAAAAGACCTGGAATCAGATCAGAGACACCAGAGGGAGGAAACCAGGGGCAGACAAGAGCCAGAGCCCGGAGAGTGGCCCCTGGCTTTCCCAGGGGCTGTGGTGCTACTTTAAGTGGGAGGGAGCTGGAAGCGGGACCGGCTGGTCCATTTAGCCACCCTAGACATTTTTGCCAAGTTCCTCTTTAACTCATTGGCATATAGTACGACCCTCATGCTACCACGTGCAGCTTAGGCAGGTGGTCTTGTAGGATCAGCAAGAGCTTTGGAGTCATCACAACCTGGGCCACCTCTGCTCACTGCTGGAGCCCCAGTGTCTACCGCAGTGCACGGATATAGCAAGCACTCAAATGTTTCCTGAATGGGTGAAGTAAATCTCCACTCACACTCACTTGCTGAGTGATGTTGAGCAAGCCATTTAACACCGTTAGATTTATCCTGATAACAATAAAAATACAATGTGACCTGGGCCCCTGCAGAGGTGCAGTGTGGCGGCTTTGATTTACTCGCCTGTAAAATGCAGATGGTAATACCCCTGTATGCCAAGGACTGTCCTGAGCTCTTCACGTGCATTTTCATTTTTGGAGCGAGCAGGGACAGAAAGGAATGGCAGGGACAAATAAAGGACCTAAGCTCACTCCTGACTTCAATGTGGGGAGCTGAGGGCTCCTCCTGGGGTGTCCCCAGTAGCTGGGGCCCAACAGGGGTCTGGCACACAGAACATGGGGACGATTGGGAAAACGAATTTGTATCTGCCAACATCATTCATCCTCCCCACCAAGGCCCCGTGGTCCCAATGCCTCCCAAAGGCTTGCAGAGGTCACATGTGGCTTCTTGCACTTTGCGGATAGAGGATTGAGCAAGAATCAGTGCTGAGCGTTAATCCCCAGCCCCACTTGAAATCTGCTTAGCTGGGCACCTGGGCACATGTCCTTGGATTCTGGCCGCAGAAGCACAGCCACAGGTGCCACTGCCCCCAAGGCCTGAGCTTGGCCTTGCAGGGCTGACCGCCCTGAGGTGTTGCAGGGATACTCTTTGAGGGAAAGGCCACTTCTCTGGCCCCTAGGATGTTTCCCAAAAAGTATCAATACAGGAAGGCCCAGAGTGGGGTCAGGTGAAGCTGTACAGTACCCTGACGCTGCTTGCTAAGACGGAGGCGGCGCGGCCCACTGCAGTCAAAGGCCCGGCACTCGCACCGTGGGGCTGGCTCAGCACAGCAGCCTTTGGCACAGCGATCCTGCAGTGAGACCACCCAGATGTGCAGGGAAGGTGGAGAAGGCAGGCAGGATGTGGCTGTAACGAAGGTCGGCTGCAGCCCAGCACCATGGAAGGCACATGCTCTGCACTCTGCCTTCTGAACCCACCCGCTGCCAGCTCAGAGGTTTCAGCTCCAGGCAAGCCTCCCTGATGTCCTCACCAAAAGGTCGCCTCCCACTGCTGCAGCATGGTTCGGGCGCCCTCGTCACCTCCTGGGAGATGGTAACCACTGGTTCCCCTGTCTCCAGCCCCATGCCCTCCCTTTCCACACTGCACAGAGCTTTCTTTCTGGAACCCACGTCCTGACATATCACATCACCAAGGACCACAGCCTGCTGACTGCCCTCCTCCCCAAGTCACCTCCCAACACTTCTCACTTCTTGCCCCTTGCCTCGGCACACTGAACTCTGCCCCTGCTCTCCCGGGCCTCTGGGCCTTTGCACATGCCCATCTCCCTAATCAGAATGTGCTCAACAATGGAAATTAAAACTCCCTATTCTGAAGGGTTTGTGAGAATGAAGAGAGAATATTTGTGAAACGTCTAATGTAAGGACTGACACATAGTAAGTGCATAAATGGGTATTTGTGCAATTAGTGGAAGTTGAGTGAATAGTTCTAAACATGTTCGTAGAAACACGAAGGCAGAGATGTCAAGGCATTTGCAAAGAGGATGCCTCTTAGAAGAGGCCTGATGGCTGACGGAGGCCATGCTGGGGACAAAGACAGAAGCTCTGTGCAGATATTGTCCATGTGGAACTGCTCATCTTCCATCAGAACTCAAGGCTATGCATTTCCACGAGATGGGAGGATCCTGGCAAGGCATGAATTTTCAAGGTCAATTACCCATGCAGGAGGTGGGCCCTCAAAAAGGTAGCGGGAAAGGGAGGATGCATCTCTGGGAGGCAGAAGAGAGAATTCAGCCAGCCATGAGCTTGTGATGGGGGCTTGCAGCTCTTGAGAAACCTAGGCAGACACTCTTGGCTGCAGAGTAATTAGAGACCAATCACAGGAAGTCAACTGAGGACCGGAGATGGAAAAATAGCCTTTATTTTTTTTTTTTTAAGTTAGCCCCAGAATGCCCATTACATCAGTAGCTATATTTTATTTAGGAAAATACCTTGTGTCAGCAGGAGCAAAGGCTACTGGTAAGATGGTTAAATTTATCTTCATGAGAAAATAAGAAGAATTTACTTTGGTGTTAAGACCCCTAGGGAGAACATAGAGGGAGGACAGGGCAGCCAGCAGATGGAGGGATGAGGGAGCACCAGGGCCAGGGAAGCAGTGTCCAGGGTCACTGAGCGTTCCCCAGCAGGAGGGCACCTGGAACATCAGAGGCCATTTGTGCAGCTACAATGCAAATGCCCCCCCAACTCCCACCACCACAACACCATCTCCGAGACTCCCAGACTGCCTTAGTCCGCTCAGGCCACCGTGACAAAATACTATAAACCGGCTGCTGGCTTGTAGACAACACAGACTTATTTCTCACATTTATGGAGGCTGGAGAGTGAGCTCCACGGGCCTGCAGATTCAGTGAATGCGGAGGGCCGGCTTCTTGGTTCATGGGTGGCGCCTTCTCTCTGTGTTCTCCTGGGGTGAAAGGAGCCAACTCTGGTCTCTTCAGCCCCTCGGAAAGGCACTGATCCCACTTAGGAGAGCCCCCCTCATGGCCCAATCTCCCCCCAAAGGCCCCATCTCCTTGGGGATTAGGTTTCAACATAGGCATTTTGGAGGGACACAAACAGTCGGGCCATGGTGGATGTCTTGTGTGAATGGGGATTTGTTGTCCTGTTGACACCGGGAAAGCTCTGATTTTCCACCTGGACAAGCACAGGGTGGGACAGAGGCAGCCCCACCTGAAGCCCAGATCCTCTGGTCACTTACTGGTTCTCAGAGTAGGGTTAGGACCAGGGGTAAAGAAAATATATGCCCCTCATGAGATGTGCGGAGCTCTTTGGGAGAGCTGAGAGCCCCCAAGCCAATCTGGCTGTCAGCAGGCTGCACTCTCTGCCCCGACCACACTGGAAGGGAGGGGGCCCTGGAGCACAGGACGATGACCTGCCTTGCAGCCGGCTGTCTGCCTGCTGGAGAGTCTTCTCCTCAGCGAATCTGAGACTGCGGTCAAGTAACATTACGGTGCTGCAGCCTTGTATCTGCTGTGCTCTAGAGCCCAGGGAATTGCTGTACATCCACATCGCCGTGGTGAAAAATCATCCTTGAAGGAAAAGGAAGATGAGTCGCAGGCCCGGTCAGACCAGAACGTTATCCTCCCAACACCAAAGCTGGAAGTGCGGGAAATGTTTTCATCAGGAAAAGCTGCATTTCCTCCAGGCATCTACAGAGCTCAGTTTTCTCTTCTCTCCATTGTTAATCAAGCCGAGTGGACTGACTGCTCAGGGGCACCACAGGGGCCAGCAGGAGCTGACCCTGACCAGCCCTCAGACAGGCTCTGGTTGGCCAGCAACGTCAGACAAGCAGCGACAGAGGGTCTGGCTGGGCGGACAAGCTGACACCCAGATGTCACAGCTTGAGGAATCCACCCCCAGGTGAGGTCTCTCTGCCAAACTGCTGCCGACCCACCTGTCCTGAGAGACGGCACATGGCCAGGCCTCCGGGGGAGCAGATGGTGGTAGAGCGCAAAGGGGACGCAGGGAGCTCTGCTCAGTGCCGAATTTAAGTCAATGGTGTGGAGAGTGGAGAGGGGCATCTGTCCACACCATGACCCTCTGCGCTGCAAACGCACACAGGGCCACCTGCCGCCAGGACAGCACCAGCTGTACCCAAGGAGAACACCCGTGCGACTGTCTCTGACAAAGCTTCCCCACTCTCCTGGTTAAATGCTCCTGTCTGAATCTTTAGGGTTAAGCAAACCATTGAAAGTGACATGAAACTCAAGGTAGCTGGTGTGGGGAAGCTCAGTGCCGCTCCAGAGAAAACGCTTCCACTCACAGGTGGATAAAAAACTTGTAGCCAGGGAAGACTATGAAAGCCCTAAAGAACTAGGGATGTCGTGGGGAGGGGGGTTGAAATGCTTTAACTGATCGAGCTCGGGGGAGAAATGATTCCATCAAGCTATTCAACAATTTTAAAATGCACAAAGAAGAGAAATTCCAACCTGAGGGAGCATTTTATAATAATACCACATTAGCCCTCACGGCTTAATTCAGGGATCAGGCTCCACGGTGACCAGACAACACATTTTGTATCATTTTGCCTGTCACCCTTTGGAAACACATTTGAATATAAACGGGGTGGCAGTGTGATAATGTGTCTGTTACTTCAATTGTAGCCTCAAAGTCGCCAGGCAATGCAGTTCCAAAGACAGAGTGCGTTGCGGATTCTCCTCTGAGCAAAGATGTCCGTGCAATCTTAGCAAAGTCTCCAGGTTCTGAGGGACTGGTTATCACTTTTATTACAGGCTGAGTCAGACAAGCCTTAAACTGACTTGTCAAGAAAACAAGAGTGAGAAACACCCAAATAAGACAGTGCTTTGTAGGGAAAAATAAACAACAGTACTGAATGCTGACAAATACAATGCTTTTGGAGCCACTAAGAAGCCACAGATTTAGGTATTTTTCTTCCAAGGGACTTTCTATCTGCTAAATAGGAACCAAATTGATTTGCTGTAATAGCTCCTGGTTGGCACTAGAGCACAGAAAGCCCTAACCACAGGCCTAATAGAGGAAGATGGAGTTTTTGAGGCCAGCTCAGCAGAGAAACCAAGAGACAGATGATCTTGCAAAAAGTCCCTGGTCTGAAAGGTCCTCCCAGAAACTTCTAAACCAGGACTATCATCCTGTGTGTGGGGGCAGAAGAACTAAAGATGGCCTAGAGAGCTCCATTTCCAAAAGGATTTTCATTAATTTCATCAAGACGAAGTTAATAATCCATGACATAAATGGTTTTTGTTTCCTTGAGTTAGTTGTTCTAAACATGTTAGAGCCTTCTTGATAAATCTCACAGCTAGAGGCTGGTAGAAATTAGTTTGCCTTCCACACTGTCATTAGGAAGAAAGAAGTGGCAATAGCTCCCGAGGAAACTGGAAGGGAATGGCTTGTAAATGAGACGGATCTACAAGCTGCCCGAGTGGTCGCTGGGCAGGACGAGTGAATAAATCCACATTTCCCTCCCATCATCCCCGCCTCGCAAGGGTGCACAGGCAGCAAATGGAGATAGAGATTCCTTTAATAAAGCGTTTCATTTATATATATAAATATAAAGAGGCATCTGGAGTCAGTTTAGCTTGTGTTAAGACCTGCATCCTTAACAGTTCCACCCCGTAAGCCCTCGCTGAAGATCTTCAAGGAGCAGGATCTTACATGCAGAGCTATGTGGGTCTCAAAGACATGGCCTCTCTCCTCCCAAGCAAGGCGGCTATGACCAAGTGCCCACGGGAGTGACGTGGACAGTAAGTGGTCACGAGCCTGTGATAAGGCGCTAGACAGATGGGAACTGTTCTCCCACCAGCAGTGAAGCTTTTAAAAAGCATGCTCAGGAAGAAAGGGGGGCTATATCATACCAAATAAACAAATAAATAAATGAGGTTACGCTCAGCTTTTCCATGGAAGGAACCTGGCCATCTTGTCAGTAATGATAGCAACAGGTTGAATATCCCTTATCTGAAATGCTTGGGACCAGAAGTGTTTCAGATTTGGGGTTTTATTTCAGATTTTGGAATATTTGCATTATACTGGTTCAGCGTGCCTAATCCAAAAACCCCAAATCCAAAATGCTCCCAGGAGCATTTCCTTTGAGTATCAAGTCCGTGCTCGAAAACTTTTGGATTTTGGAGCGTTTCGAATTTCGGATTTTCAGATTAGAGATACTTGACCTGTACCGCTAATAGCTGAGCCCTATACTGAATGCTTTCCATGTGTTCTCTCATTTAATTTCCATTATACTCGAGGGGGTAGGTATATTCTAATATCCAATTTACGGAGGAGTAAACTGAGGCACAGAACGACAAATAAATAAGAATGATGAAATCGTTGGTAATTAGAGTTACTGGGATCTGAACCCTGGCAGTCTGGCTCTTGTTCTGCTGCTGCTGTCACTGCCAGGTCCCTGCGGTGCTGCTCTTCAACTTCGCTGTCTACATAGTGCCCGGGTCTCAGCCGGCCAGAGAGGCGGGCTGTCCCAGGGCTCCTAGGTCTGATGCCTCAATTGCCTCATGCAATGACGTCCAGCCACACACCTGAGAGCTGCGCCTTTGTTTCTCCCCCTCATGGGTGTGTGTCACTGAGTAGGCCCTCAGGTGGGCCCCCAGCAGTGTCTTCCGTCTCCCTCTTTTTCCCCCTCCGGAGGACAGATTCTTTGCATCCAATGTGTCTGACGTGCAACCGAAGAGTCCACCTGCACCTCACGGTCCACAGCAAAAGGAGGCATCACAGCCCTTGAGGAGAAACACTTTCCCTTCCCCCCACCCCACCTGTGCTGTACACTCCTGTGCAGCAGACAGGGGCCCCTCCTTTGGGCTCCAAGTGGACCGAGCGCGGTTTGATGGAACAAAAACTGGAGGAATAATCGCAGGACACAGGGCAAGGATGGCGTGTGTCTGGGGAGGGATAAAGCCCTTCAAGGTGGGAAGAAGCTGGGGAGACCTTCCAGGTAGTGAAGGGACCCCCTCTCCCCCTGCACTGGGTGGGGGGAGCACGCACTGCCTGAGCCCTGTTGTCTAATGCCACTTCTGTCCACGTAGAGTGTAGGAGCTATAGATACAAAGGCCCAGGGAGGGGACTTGCCTGGCCCTTGCCACTTTGTCCGAACTCCACAAAGGAGGAGGGCAGAACAGACCAGCAGCATCCCAAAGTACAAAGTCTTGCACGAGGGCCTGTCGCTCTGATCCATGTGCTCTGGGCACTCAAGTCCCTGGGTCCTGCAGAGGCCTCAGGTCCACTCTCTTGGCTGACCCTCCAGCACTTCAGAAAGACTCCAGACATTCTGATGGGCTCCCTGGTAGAGTAAGCACTGGCAGAGTGGGAATATTCCAGCTAAAATCAGTGTCTGCCATGTTTCCCCATCAACCAAGAACATATTTTTCATGTTTACCTTCTACTGAGGCATGTTTCATTTTTTCCCTCAAATGTAAGACTATAGAGTAAATCCAATACTTTGCCAAATTACACATGTCCACAGCCTGTCAAGATTCCAGTAATCCCCTCCCCAAAATGCTTGGGCCCTGATATGGTGATACCCAAATGTCCTGGGGCGGGGCTGACACTCAGGTGGCAGATACAGCTGTCTCTGTCCTCAAATCCTGGTTTCTACTCCTCATGCTTGGCTGGTTAAAGAAGGTGCAACTAGTTTCAGATGCTGAATGGCAAGCATATCCCAGGTACAAGCTTCTGGGTAATTCCCGCAAACCTAAGTGGGAGAAATTTCCTTCTGTCCTGTGGCTCCCATCGAGCATCAGTGAAAGTTTTCTTATGCACAACGTTCCTCATGGAGAAGTAGATTTGGGGCTGCCGGCAGGCACTCTCCACACTCTTCCTCATTGCTCCCAAACATCCAGAGAGAAAGCCACGTCTCACAGCAGGCACGTAGCTCCCCATCCTATCCCAAGGTCCCGAGACAAGCTGATACAGACTGCACACGTGCTGGGGGGGTGGTCGAAGGACTGACCATAAACACTTGGTATCTCTGGCCGTGGAAGGAACAGGGCAGGTGAGCAGGTCACGGTCATGCTCTCTTACCCCTTCCTGCCCAGCTGGGAATCCAGCAGTATCCTGGGTGACCAAAGCCTCAGCACTCAGCAGATGTGCAGACCAGTCCCTACTTGTTTTGCAAGAGCCATGTCTGTGTTAGGAGGAGCCTAAAAGAGGTTCAAAATGATGACTTCCCACAGGAAGACTCCATCCCCACAAAGCAGTCATCGCAAAGGCCTCAGAGACAGGAGTCTCTTTATCTGCTAAGTATGTAAGTTTTAAATACCAGAGGCACCCAGCGAGCCAACAGTCCCCGTCTGCCGACAATAGGCATAATTGCCTGCTAATGCCGCTCGAGACACTGCCCAGTCTACTGGTTTCGATTTCAGCAAATGACAGAGTTCTGGTAATTAAAGTTGGTGGGCAATGGGAGGCCCTGCGTGTCTCCCGCAGCAGGCGGAGGGCATGGGTGAGATGCCTGCGTGGAGGGAGCGCACTGACCTGCAGCATCTGGAGGTAGCCTTCCTGGGGGTCGCAGAGCAGGGAGGCGATGCGGTGGTTGTTCCTCATGCATTTCTGATTGTCCTTTGCAGACGGGAAGATTTGCCGGACCACGGTCATCCTGCCAAGGGCACTGTGGACCAGGTCCAGGATCTCCGGGTCACTGATTTCCTAGAAAAATAACCAGACCCAGGCTTACCATCAACTCCGGAACTGTCTCTGTAAGAGGCCTGTCAGGAAACATCTAGACCCATGGCCTGAGGATCTACTGCCTGAGAGGTTAAGCGATTGGGCCCAGGTCACACAGTTCATTAGTTGCTTATTTACAAATAATACTTGCTATCCTTCATGTGCAAACGGGATTAGTCAACATTTTCCCTGAAGGCCAGAGAAAGAGGTCTAAGGCTAAGCCACCGATACATTGGTTTCCACAGCGTCAAGCTTGCAGGACGCACCGCTGTCAATGTCATGGCAGGCATCCGCCAGATGTAAAGGCCGCATTTCCCTTTGGGAGCCATCCACCTGACTTAGGGGAAGCTGCATTTCTCTGAAATAGTTGATAAAAATGCAATGAGCTTCCCTAAATTCTTTCATAATGACATTTATTTTACAAAAATATTTGTAAACAAATTTGGAAAATACATCCATCCACTCCTTCATTCCACAAAATCTATCCAAATCTCTGAGGCTTGCTCTGCACCAAGCACTGGGAATACAGCAGTGAAGGAGTCAGGCCTGATCCCATCCCCTGAATCTCACGGGCATCACGGGATGCAATGTTCTGAGTGTCCCGAGGCGAAGGCAGTCCCGTGCTTTCCACGGCAGACACGCACCAAGCTCTTTGCACACGTTAGCTCACTTATTTAGTGCTCACGACATCCCTAGGCATTCTGTGAGGTAGACACTGGGATCCTCCCACTGAAAATGAGCACCGTCAAGCATAGAAATAGCAAAGGGGCTATAGGACGCGGCTTCTATAGGACTCAGACTTAGACTGAAGCTGGACGATGACTTGTCAGGCAGAGTGCTGGTGTGTGTGGGGCGGGTGCAGTTGAGGAGCTGGTGGTGCTGGAAGGTGGGGAAGGAGGTGGCACCCTGTTCTGGGTAGCAGCGGCAGGGGGTGTGCAATGCCACAGGCCTCACCAACCCGGGAGGGGCAGGGCGGCTGGCTGTCCTCAGTGGGTGCCTGTGAGGGGCAGAGGAGGGGCACTCAGAGCAGGACTAGAGCCAGACTTAGGGCCAGATGTGGGGACAGAGGTCCTTATGCCCAGCTAACATGCCCACACCGAGGGAGATGCAGAGCCCTTGAAAGGTGTGGGGCGAAAACAAGCCACCATCAGCTTTACATATTTGAAAACCTCTGGCTGTGACATGGAGAATCAGAGAGGAGGAAAACTGGAGGAAGAGAGGCTGAGAGGAGAGCGCCAGGCTCCGAGGCGCACACAGGAACCATGAAACAATGGAAACTGGTGCCTACAGATGCTCCTCTGCTTACAGCGGGGTTATGTCCTGACAGACCGTCATAAGTTGAAAATACTGTAAGTCAAAATGCATTTGATACACCCAACCTAACCCACCAGCATCACAGCTCAGCCCCTCCTGCCTTAAGCATGCTCAAAACACTGACATGAGCTGCAGTTGGGCAAAATCACCTAACACAAAGCCTGTTTTACAATGAAGTATTGAATAGCTCATGTAATTTATTGAATAATGTACTTAAAGTGAAAAACAGAGTGGTTTTATAGGTACTCATGGTACAGTTTCTACTGAATGCCTACTGGCTTTCGCACTACCATAAAGTCAAAAAATTATAAGTCAACTCATTATAAGCTGGGGACCATTTATCTAAACCAAGGGTTCCAGTGGGGAGAGAGGGACAGCTGGTCAAAAAAAGCTCTGGTTCAGGGACTGTCTCTAAGAAGTGATTAGATCAGTGGTTGGTTACAAGCACAGATTTTAACTGTGAATAGCTATGTTTTAAAATAGGTTTTAAATCCTTCTCCTTCCAGATGACACTTTCCAGCTTGGAGACACTGTGATGGTGCAAAGGCAACTAACAAGGTTAGAAATTAGTGAACAGTGGCTTCAAAATCATTTAAACAAGAAAGTAATGTTTTTAAGGATGTGATGGTGAACAATGCATTTCAGGAACTGTCGTAGGAAGCTGACCGTGTAACGCCTGGTCAGTGGAAACCACGCGCTGGATCTGGGAGAAAGTAAAAGTTAAGGACTGTGTCCTTTTAGGATGATCAACCGTTCCCAAGTACCTGAATTACAAGAATTGCAAGAGAATTAAAGTGCTATTACATATTGAATTTGGGCTTCAATTACTAAACTTTGTATTTCGGACAAAAGTCTGTTCAAAGGAAGATGATCCCATACCAGAACCAACAGAAAATCCAAAGTGGGGAAGTTAGAAAATGTCCACAGCTCAGGACCAGCAGATGGAAGGACCCAGAACACAGGTGGACTTCGGGAGCCAGGCAGAGGGTGCAGCTGAGCCTGGAGGTGCACGCTCAGCTCTGTTCTCAGCTGCCCTGGTGACCAAGGCCCTGCCCCGAGCACAGGATGCAGATGAGAGAAATGACATTCTAATCTAACAGGAAGTAGGAATATAAGAAAAAGCAATGAAAGGATTGCTTAGCTATGCCTTGGAGAAGGAATGTAAAGGATTTAGGGAGGAAATTTTTTATCTAGGAAAAAAAGAGATCATGAAGAACATAATTTGAATTATGCATAAAGGGGTGAATCAGAGCCACCACACCTCCGAGAGGAAACAGACATATTCATGTCTTTTGTTTTTCCCACATTATCTTGATGGCAGAGGCCACTGTAGGAGCCACCAGCCACCTCCCTAGAAGCTCTTGTGTTAAGCCTCACCTGCTTCCTCGGCGTTCTGGTGGAGCATCAGTAGCACTGAGCTCTCCCCACCACACCCCAAGCAGGACCCTGGAAACCAGATTTCCCTGCAGATCTGTGAGGAAGCTGACTCAAGAGTGGCACAGTACCTTTCTGTGGGGCAACCACCACCTTCCCTGGCCACCAACCTGCCACAGCCCCTGGGGCGATTGGCTAAGTGAACAAAGGGCAGCCACAGCATCGGGGGCTCGGCCCCTGCCCCAGGCTGCCCTTCTGCCCACCCAGGAGCCCTTAAAAGCTTGGCATGGCTCTCTGCCAACCCATTAGCTGCCATGTTCCTTCCTCACAGTGAGGGTCTGACGGAGTCTTGTGGACCTTCCTGTGTCCCCTGGCCCAGTTCGGCCCAGTGCTCATCCACGTGCTCTGGGTCAGAGCACATGCACGGCCCGCCAACGCTCCCCACACTTCTGGGACTATCCTTACTGTCCAATCCAGAGATGTCTGCAGTCAGAACCTAAGAATCCACAGGAGCAACTTCTCGATTCCTTGGGGACAATGAAAAGGGTCACCTCTTCTCCTCGCCTCCACTCCAAACAGTGTGACCAGTCAGTTCCAGCAACTCTGTGCCAGGCCCTGCTTCTGTCCTGTGGTCCTGCTGGGTCCCTTCAGTACCACAGGGGTGTGCATCTTTTTCTGGAGAAAAAATTTCCTTTATATTTCTTTTCCAAGGCAAAGTTAAGTGATCTACTCATTGCTTTTTCTTTTATTCCTACTTCTTGATGGGTTAGAATGTGATTTCTCTCATCCGTATCCTGTGCTCAGGGCAGGGCCTTGGTCACCGGGCAGCTGAGAGCAGAGCTGAGTGTGCACCTCCAGGCTGCTCCCCTCGCGAAGCTCACTTCTGTTCTGGGCCCTTCCATCTGCTGGTCCTGAGCTGTGGTCATTTTCCAACTTCCCCACCTTTGATTGTCTGTGGTTCCAGTACAAGACTGTGGCTCAAGACACATGTTCCCCCTGAAGAGGGGCAATCAGATCTCATTCTCTTCCTTTGTGTCCTCTACAAGAAGGACAATTTTGCTTTCAATCAGTGAATTAAGTATGTGCCATTTCTGGTTGTTGATATGTGGAGGAGTTTCTCCGTGATGGAGTCTGAAAAGGTTTGCTCATTCGTAAGAAGACCCGGAAGAGACAGCACTTTCTTCCTCTGGAGTTTCGGGTCATCGGCAGATTCTCCCGAGGACAGGCCTGTCACACCGCAAAAAACAGGGCTCCTGAGAATGCTGTCTGGACTCTGAACCATCCTGCCCTGAAACATCATGACCTATCTCTGAGCTTTCTGTAAAGTGAAATTCTAAATTCTGAGATCATCCAAGGAAATTTGATCAGATTTTTCTGTTACTGTAATCGAAAACAACCAGACTGATACTGAATTTTTGGGACTTGTAATTGGGTACAGAGCAGCTTTCCATTGTATCTAAAATGGCCAATTTCTTAAAAGATGAGATCTCAAATATGGCAAAATTTGAATGGTGGACATGTGGGTGTTTTTTATATCTCTGTACCTTTTAAGCTTCTTAGAAATATTTTACTGAATACAGAAAATTACTGCAGAGATCTCACTCCAAGCTGGGTTGAGTAGCAAAGAGGATAAATTTTTACAATGAGGAAAAATTTTCAAAATGACAATTAAAGTGGTAAGGATATCTTTTATCTAAATATACATTTTAGCAAACCTCACACAAAACTCAAGCACAAAGAAGTTTTGTCTGATCTGTAAGACTTCAGTAAAAATTTCTGGTATCAGGGGAAAATATTATTAAACATTTATATAGATTTCTAAACTTATATAGGGCTATGTAATCATATTATTAGTCATTTCCTTTTATTTCTTAGAAAGACCTAGATCTATCAAACATCTGTGTGATACCAGCATTATTCCATCTCTGGAGAAGTAATAAAGTTTATTTTCCTCCTCTAAACCATTGCATCAGTAATCTAAAGTTGATGATGGTTGAGAAACTTCACAGACGAGGCTGGCTTGAGGAAAGTTGAGAAAATGGAAGGAAAATTCACTAAAGTCATGATGAAAAAATAACTTCCACTAAAGTCAACAGGATTTTCACAATGTCTGTTGTACTCAGATCCCTACCAAGCGCCCAGGGTGAGGCAGGCCAAGGCTCTGAGGAGATAGGGGTGTCCTGGCGAGGAACAGAGGGTGGGAGAACGCTGCCAGAGCTTGGTGTTAGTCACATTTCCAGGACAGAGGATGGCAGATGGAGGGCCATCCTCTGCGGCGTTATTCTGACCAGAGACACACCCTGTCTCATTAGTTGTCCCTCAAAAACCCAGCGGTATGCATGAGTCTCCCTAATTTACATAGGCTGCAGAAAATCACCTAAGAGGATGCCCTGTTTCGCAAGGTGTGGTCCGTGGGCCCACGGCATCAGCATCGTCTGGGAGTTGTCAGAAATGCAGAGGGTCAGGCCCCACCCCAGACCTAGCTAATTAGAATTTTAACAAGACCCCCAGGTGATTCATAAGCATGTTGTAATTTGAGAAGCCCTGGTCCTAGCTGTTAGGCAGTAAAGCGATAAGACTGTAGGATCTGCAATCTGGTGGATTTGGGTTCCAATCCTGGCTTCTCCTCTTCCTGGCTGTGTAATTTGGACAAGGCACCTAATTTCTTGGTGCATCATCTAGAAATGGGATAACAGTACTTCCAAGGGTTCTGCCATAGTTCAGTGACTGTAATTCAGTGGAGTACAATGTGGCTAGCACAGAGTTTTGCAGCCAGTGCTCCTTATCCTTCTAACTCAAAAGCTAAAGCTCTTTCTACAACCTTTGAAAGCCAGCGAAGACCTGCCTCCACCTAGCCGCCACGCAAGCCACAGCAGCCCTTTTTCTGCCCCTCCCATCACCCGTCGCCCCTGCAGCCTCCTGCACACCCCAAGGGAGCCCACAGGAGACCACGCCAATTTGCATTTAGCTCTTTCTTGCTCCTCACCTCCAGGAGATCCCAGGTGCCCTAGACTCCCTGCCAAGACATCAAATCAGGACTTAACCATCATGCCGTTAAATAAAATGGGCCATCCTTTGAAAAGTACTGCAGATTCCTTTGTTTGTATAAATGACACAAATGACTTCTGCTCGCAGTAGAGCCAGCCCTCTGCCTGCCCCTCATACCCTGGGAGGGTACGCTGGGCAGCGTACAGGTGGCAGGGCTTTCCCCCATCCCTCCTTCGTCACAGTCCTCGCCATGAGCAGGCCCTGTCAGCTCAGCCAGCAATAGGCAGCGGACCTTGTTCCCTGAAGACCAACACCTAGTGGGACACGTGTCCCCCCAGGCTCTCTGCTCCAGGTCTGCTGGTTTACTGGGAGAATCTGCTCTGCCAGCCAGAGGAGTCCAAAGAACATCCTGAGACCTTTGTATTGATTCTACTTTATTGAGTTGAGCTTGTTTATCATCACATTTTCTTCCATTTTCTTCTATTATATTTGTCCATGAACACAAGGTGGATATCTGTCCCCTAATGAGACAAGGGACTGCACATGTCCCCAGCATTTACTGAGGATAGTCACCGAAGCTCCCCCAGCTGCCTGCTATTTATAGATGATGGGCAGACTTGGGAGGGATTGGCTATAACATTTATCCACCTTCTCCACAGCTCGCCCTCCTTCCCTTCTTTCTTGTGTTCCACTTTCACTTTCTCCTTTTTCCATTGTGTTCACTATTGGTCTCTCACTGTCCTTCCTCTCCCTCTTTTTCCTTCCCTCTCTTTTTCCTCCATCTTCTATGGGCGTCCTGCTTCCATCAGCCTAGCAGGTTCTAAATTCTTGTAAATCCATTCATTTCACCTCTCCATGCTCATGCAGCTTCCCTTCATTCCAATGGACTCGCACATCCACGGTAGGTCACAGCAATTCCCAAAAGTGGCTCAGCAATCGCTAACCTTACCCTCACTTTTTCAGATGTGATATTCCTCAAATATGCTCCAAGGTGCATCTGAAATGTAAACTTCTCCAGGTCTAAACCTGGGTATTAAAAACACTAAAATAACTATAGGGACAAGCTAAAAATAGCCTGGCATTTGGAGAGCAGGGCACATCTAGAGTCTCCATAGTTCAACAACTCTGGGCAGAGTCTGAGTAGGAAGTTATTCAGGTGACAGGACTCAGCAGTCACAGGTAGAGAAGTGAACCTTCCTGCCTCCTGCCCCCAGCACAGCGGTATGGAAATAAGCCCAGAAAAAGGGTTTTAATTTTGTACCCACTGACCAACTTCTCCCCATTCCCCCTCTTCCCTCTCCTCCCAGTTTCTGGTAACCACTGTTCTACTCTCTACTTCTCCGAGATAACTTTTTTTAGATTCCACTTATGAGTGAAATCATGTGATATTTGTCTGTCTGCCTGGCTTATTTCACTTAAAATAATGTCTTCCAAGTTCATCAATGTTGTCTCAAATGACAGGATTACGTTCTTTTTTATAGCTGAATAGTATTCCAGGGTGCACATACACCACATTTTCTTTAACCATTCTTCTGTTGTTGGACACCGAGGTTGATTCCGTATCTGGGATATTGTGAATAGAGCTACAATAAACATGGGGATGCAGATAACTCTTCAACACACCGATTTCATTTCCTTTGGATGTATATGCAGAAGTGGGATTGCTGGATCATATGGTAGCTCTATTTTTAATTTTTTGAGGAGGCTCCATACCGTTTTCCATAATGGCTGTACTGGTTTGCATTCTCGTCAACAGTGTCTAAGGGTTCCCTTTTCTCCACATCCTCACCAATTCTTGCTATCTTTTGTCTTTTTGATAAATAGCCATCTTGATAATGAGTGAGGTGGTATCTCATTGTGGTTTTTAAAAAATGTTTTCAATTGACACATGAAAATGATGCATATTTATGGGGTAAACAGTGATGTTGTAATACACACAATGTATAGCGATCGGATCAGAGTGATTGGTATATCCACCATTTCAAGTATTTTTCATCTCTTTGTGTTCAATATCTTCCTTCTAGCTATTCAAAACTATATAATTTATTATTCTTAACGATAGTCATCCTACAGTGTTATAGAACTCTAGAATTTATTCACCCTCTCTAGTGAGTCATTGTGATTTTGATTTGCATTTCCCTGATGATTACTGATGTTAAATAGTAGGTATGAGTTCGTGAGTTCCGGTGTTCTATTGCACAGTAGGGCAACTATACTTATAATGTCCTGTATATCTCAAAATAGCTATTGGAGAGGTTTCTTAATGTTCTCACCACAAAGAAATTATAAATACATGAGATGACAATGTATATATGTATCCAAACATCACATTGTACCCCCAAAACATGTGCAATTACTATGTGTCAATAAAAAAATGAAAAAGGGTTTCAAGAGCCACATAAGGAAATTCCATTTACTCAGATCCAAACTGCACAAGGATCCTCTGGTCCCTTATCGTACAGCCCACAACTCTGATTCAGTTCAGGGCTATTGTAAATTCTCAGTGCCCCCCACAAAAGGAAATCGCAGGTGCTAATCCATTGCTCCATCTATGCTGAAGCTAAAACCAGAACCTGCTCCTCCAGGGCTGGGCACACGTTTCATATTCTGCTATCTTCCCAGAGCTGAGCACCAGGTCTCGAAAGCAGTGATGAAGGAAGAAGGGAAGGGAAGGAGGAAAGAACGAGGGAGGAAAGGAAAGAGGAGGCATGGAGCTCTTCAGAATTACACACACGCACACACAGGGAACCTCAAAATTTTTAATATTTAAAACTTGACCTAAGTAACTATCTCCACAACACAAAGCCAATGCTTTTCATTCTGTTGTTAAATTTTTAAAAGCCGGTTGGGCCCTTTAATCTGCAGCTTACTCCCCAGGCACACATTCAAACAGAAAAATAAATATAATAGTGGCTGATCCTTCACAGGACTCATTTGCTTGCTTGTTATAAACCACTTTAATTATTTTGTTTGTAATACCTATTTGTTGATCTCAGGGGAATATTTAAATCTGTTTCTATTTGTGCACCACTATCCCTACCACTAGGAAAACGAGACCTTATGTTTCACATTAACACCTCATGGTTTGTTATCCCCAAGGAACTGACAGAAAATTATAATTTTAATTGCATATACAACTTTAAATGCTGAAAAATTACCCATAAAATTTCCAAGGATGATTTGAAAATAAAATTGCACAGCCCAGAACCCTGAAGTACCATGGTTCTGAAGTTTTCAGCCCTGTGTTTAACATATCAAAGTCCTTCCATTTGAATGAGAACCAATTGTGTAGACCCAAGTGTAAGGATCTGAGAGTATAAATTAAGAAGGACATGTAGCATGGTGATTAAGAGTGTAAATGCCGACCACGATGGATTAATAGGAGCTGAATTTACCTGTCACCTTAAGTAACTAAAAACAAACAAAATATATGAAACAACAGTTTTCAGACATTAGACGACAAGCATAATTAGACAGTGATGCCCAAGAGAAGAGAAACAAATGAGGTGAGCCTGAGCTTATTTCTTAGAGAGACTTTCTCTTTCGTAGCACAGGAAGGAGAAACTCAGGAAGAGCCTGGTGGTCTCCATGAGTTGAAGAGAGAAGTTTGAGGTTCTAGGAGGCCAAAGCAGTTAGAATTCGTAAGGCAAATCTCCAGAAAAAAGAGAGCTACACAAAAAAGTTCTCCAGAAATCTGCTGACAGTTCTGAGTCTTTAGCTGAGTATTGATTAGCACATGTGTGCTAGGAAACCCTGATTCCACAGGGAAAGGCCACCTGAAAGGAGCAGGTGTGGCATCCTCAGTAATGGCTCCAATCAGCAACAGACTAAAAAGATACGCCCAAGAAAGCTTCAAAGCAAGTCTTGAAAAATCAAAATATTCTTAAGTAACTTAACTGTGTCCCAAGGGAAGAAAAAAAAGTATTTAAAGAAATAAAACTGAATAAAACACCCAACCATGTAAAATCACAATGTCTGGCATCTAATCAAATATTACCAGGCATGCCCAGAATCAGGAAAATAAAGTCCGTAAAGAGGAGAAAAATCAAGCAATAGAAACAGACCCAGAAGTAATACAGATGGTAGAATCAGTAAAACAGGACATTAAAACAGATATTGTAAATATTATAAATCATACCATATGTTCAAGAAGATACTGAAAAACATGTACATGATAGGGAGAGAAATAAAAGACATAAATTGAATTTCTACAAATAAAATACACAATATCTGAGACAAAAAATACACTGGATGAAATTAACAGCAGATTAGCTACTGTAGAAGCATAATCAATGAATCAGAAAGTATGGCAACAGAAACTGTCCAAAATGAGTCACAGAAATAAAAAAAGACTAAAGAAATCAACATAGCATTAGTGAGAAGCGGACAATTTCAAGTAGCCTAATGCACATACATTTAAGTCCATGAGGGAGAAGAGAGAGAAGGACAGAAAAAAATGTCAAAAAATAATGGCAAAATTTTTACGAATTTCATGAAAACAACACACGCACATAATCAGAGACACAAAGAAAAAATCTTAAAAGCAACTCGAGGAAAAAGACTTAATATGCAGAGAGAAATAAAAATAAGAATGACAGCTGATTTTTCATCATAAACAATGCAAGCCTGACGTCAGTGAAGTGGCATCTCTGAAGTATAGAAAGAAAAAATTTTTTTTTCCTGGATTTCTATACACAACAATAACAAGGCAAAAGAAAGATGTTTTTGGGAAAAAAAAAAAGGTAGAGAATTCATCAAAAAATATAGATTACCTGAATAGTCCTATATCTACTAAAGAAACTTGATTTGTTGTTAAAAATCTTTTCATGAAGGGTCTGTAGGGGAATCTTTCAGGTCCAAATAACTTCTTGGTGAATTCTACATGCAATTATGGAAGAAATGATACCCAATTCTACACACATTCTTTCAGAAAACTAAAGAGGAGGAAACACATTGCAACTCATTTCAGGAGGCCAGAATTATCCTGATAACAAAACCAGACAAAGGGTTTAGAAGATAAGAACACTACAACCCATATCTCTCATGACATACATACAAAATTTCTTTAAAATACCTTAGCAAATACTTTAGCTAAAAAACTTTAGCTAATGTTGAATCCAATAATTCAAAAACAAAAAAAAAAGGATAAAACATCACGATCAAGTGGAGTTCATCCCAAGACTGTAAAACTGGTTTTACATGTGAAAATGAGTCAATTTGGTTCTCCATACTAAAAGAAAAAGAAAAAACAAAAAAAAAGGAAAAGTGGAGAAATTGTTCCACTTGATTTCAAGACCAACCACAGTGCTACAATTACTAAGACAGTGTGACAGTGAAGGGAAGATAGACACGTAGTTCAACAGAACAGAACAGAAAGTCCAAGAATAGATCCCATGTTGAACGCCAGTGGATTTTTGGCTAAGTAGCCAAATAAGAAAGTATAATATTTTCAACAATTGGTGCTGGAACGATTAAATAACTATGGAATAAATAAAATGAAAATTAACCTCGACCCCTACTTCACATCATATACCAAAATTAACCATCAGTATACACAACATGAATGAAAGTCAAAGTCATTATGCTGCGTGAAATAAGCTCAACAAAAAAGAGTGTACATAGTGTATGATTCCATTGGTATAAAATTCTAGAAAATGCAAGTTATCTATAGTGACAGAAAGCAGATCAGAGGATGCCTGGGGAGTGGGTGGAGGGAGAAATTGATTACGTGGGGCGTGAGGAAGCTTTTGTGAGTGATACAAATGTTCACTATCATGATTGCGGTGATAGCTTCACAAGTGTCTATGTCAAAACTCCAAGTTGTACTCATTACATTGTGTAGGTTTTTTTAAATGTCAATTATACACCAAAGAGTTTGTAAAATAATAACAGTGTAGGCACTGGAGTCGGACTACCTGGGTTCAAATCCAGAGCTCTCTACCCACATAAGATACCACTCGCCCCCCACACACCCAAAACCTCCATCTCCTTCCTTCTGCTTTAAACACTTGCAAGCAAGGTGCTTCCCCTTTGGCTTTTTGCCCCTTAGCCTTTCGCCCTTTGGCCATTTGCCCTCTCTGTGTATCAGTTTGATCCACAGTCAGCAACTCCAGAATCTGAGTAAATCTCATCCCTCTGCTTGGACCACCCTGGTCCACACCATCGTCATCTCTAATTAAAGGCCCTAAATTTTTAACAGTTTTTCCTTTTTTCTACCCTTTCCCATCCCAACCCCTGTGGTGTATTTTCCACACAGAGGTCAAGGGGGTCCTTCTGAAGCATAATTCCAAGCACATCAGTCCTCAACTCAGCACGCTCCAGTGGCTGCTCAGCTCGATCAGGATAAAAGCCCAAGTCCCTGTGCGAGCAGATGCCACAGCCTCTCCTCTCGCCCTTTCCCACCTTATCACCTTGTGCTTCAGGTCACCGCCCAGCTCTTACACATCTGCCCATAATTTCATCGCATTTCCCAGTCCATGTGGCTCCCAGCTATGACTGCTTTTCATCTGGGGCACACCCCCCCAAAACTGTATGGTGTGAGATGATGTATAGAGGCCTAATGGTTAAGAGAGCCCTTCTTCCTGAAGCCAATATTTGGGGGGAAAATGGCATTTCACATTAAACTGAACCACTGTGTTAAGTTGAAAATTCCCTTTGAGGCATTCAGTGATACGAAATTCCATAGTGAAGTCCCTGACCCAAATGCAGATCGTCCAAAGGAAACGGCTAAGAATCTATTTCTTGACTTCAAAAATCCTCATCTACAGGAGGATATGAAAAGTCCAGAAGAGTCAAAACGGTGGGAAAAAGAACTTAGTGAGGAACATTTCTCTGGGGCGCAAAGAGAACGCGGACATGATTCCATCCCTGTAATGGTGAGGCGGGGCCGTCCCTCACTGCAGGTCTCCAAGCTGGGGCAGCACAAAGGTCATGGAAGAGCCCACACGACACAGCCAGGCTTTAAACGAGCAGGATTCTTGGGGTTTAACCATAAAAGCTACTTTATATTGTCTTCCATTGGCCATTTGAACCTGCTCATTCATTCCCTTCTAGTGGGTGAAAATCTGTGCACATTTCATGATCTTTCTGTCTATTCTTAGTTAACAGAAAGTTCTGTCACTTTAAGTTAAAGCCAAGTTTGGATTCAGAAATTAAAATGATCTACTCCGAAATAATAATCAGAAGAGTTACTTGGCTTAATGTAGAAATTGTGACCCTTAAAAGACATAAATCAACATGTATCTCCCATTGAGGCAGGGCTGCGCTGGTTCCAAGACAGCAGGACACGAAGACGACACAGGCTACGGGATCGTAACAGCCTGGGCTTAAAATGCCAGCTTGTCGTTATGCAGCTGTGAAACCTGAGACTTTTTCAGAGCCTCAACTCTTATCTGTACTTAATTGTTAATAATACCTCTTTTATAAGATTATTGTAAAGGCCAAGTTATATAAGACTAAAACATCTGCACAAAGGACCTGGACAAACAAGTCACAAAATCAGAAGCAGACATGCTGGTCAATAAATAAATATTAACCCTATCTGACTTGATCAATAAGCAAAGAAATATAAATTTTAAAAATATACCCTTTTTCATCTATCATGTTGGTAAAAATGAAGAACAATTGATCATACTCATTTTCACAAGACACAAGAGTGAGATGAGACGGGCACTCTGATGAAAGTAGTCTAGGCTCTTTGAGAGTCCCATACTTGGAAACAGTATTATTACCATCACATCGTTATCATAGTACCATCATAAGGAGACATCAACAGATCTAGGTATAAAGACGTTGATTGCAACATTATTTACAATGGCATTAACCAATCTAAGTTTCTAACAATGGAGAAGATTTGCACAAATTATGATACCTCCTCCAAATGACAGAACACTACAAGGTCATTAAATATTATCTCAAATGCAATTTACTGACATGATAAAATGTTAATGATATATTATTAATTGAAAACAATAGGACACAAAACGGAACAGAACAGTAAAATCTCAATTTGGCAAAATAAAGCACATCTATCAGGCTGTTTGAAAAGATAATTCACTGGTATGTTAATTTACATTTTGTTTTACTATTAATAGAAGAATCAGAAAGAATTAGAGCAATATTTGTCTGCATTTCTCCTATCCGCGTCCCTCCCCCTCCGTTATGCACACACCCACACCCACCCACACAGTGGTAAGTGACACTTTATGCTCTAGAAAGTCTGTGCTCTTCTTTCTCCCAAGACATTCTATTTCAAAACATAGAACTGACATTGATGGTTGGCTGGGAAGTCCTGTGAGCCCTGGAGATGGGGGCAGTCAAGGTGGCCTGACCCAGGAAACTTCCAGTTGAGATGAGGAGGGAGACAGCTTGTGGGTCTACACAGTCCCTGATACACACTAGTCCCCAGGTTGGGACGTCAGAGAGGGGTGGCTGATGGCCAGTTAGGAAGGCTGAGCCTTAGGCATGGGTCTCTCAACCTCAGAAAAAGAAATCACCAACTTGAGGCCCAAGGGGGCTGGAGTTAATGTTATTGAGTGTCTACAGAAGCTTTTCTTTTTATTATTTTTATTTTTAATTGACAAATAAAATTGTATATATTTATGGTGTACAACATGATGTCTTGAAATATGAATACATTGTGGAATGGCTAAATCAAGCTAATTAATATATCCATTACTTCAGATATTTATCTTTTTTTTGTGATGAGAATACTTAAAATCTACTCTCTTAGCAAATTTCAAGCGTGTGATGCATTGTTATCAACTGTAGTAACCATGTTGTACAACAGATCCCCTGAACTATTCCTCCTGTCTAATTGAAATTTTGATTCTCTTGACCAACATCTCCCCATTCCCACCCCCATCCCTGGCCCCTGGTAACCATTATTCTACTCTCTGCTTCTGTGAGTTTGGCTTTTTTGGATTCCATACACAGTCATGCATTACTTAATGACAGAGATAACTCCTGAGAAATGCGTTCTTAGAAGGTTTCATCCTTGTGCAAACATCACAAGGAATACTCAGACAAACCCACATGGTGAGCCTGCTACACAGCTGGGCTATACGGTATGGCCTATTGCTCCTAGGCTGCAAACCAGGACTGCATGTTACTGCTCTGAATGTGATAGGCAGTTGTAATGTAATGGTAAGAATTTGTGTAGCTAAACATACCTAAACATAGAAAAAGTACAGTAAAATGCAGTATAAAAGAAGAAATGGTGCACCTGTGTATGGTTCTTACCAAGAATGGAGCTTGCAGGACTGCGAGTTTGCTGTGGGCGAGTCTGTGAGTGAGGCAGGAGGGGGCGTGAAGGCCGAGAACATTACACTACCATAGACTATCAACACTGCACACGCAGGCTATGCTAAATTTATAAGAATCATTTTCCTCTCTTCCACAATAAATTGGTCTTAACTTACTTTAACTTTTTTACTTTATAAACTTTAAAATTTTTTTAACTTCATTCTTTTGTATTAACACTTAGCTTACAACACAAACATGTTGTATAGCTATACAAAAATACTTTATATATTCTATAAACTTTTTTCTATTTTAAAAATATTTTAAACTTTTTTGCTAAAAACTGAGACACCCAGGCCAATACAGGGTCAGGATCATTAACATCACTGTCTTGCCCTCCGCATCTGGTCCCACTGGAAGGGCTTCAGGGGCAGTGATGGGCATGGAGCCGTCATCGCCTATGGCAACAATGCCTTCTTCTGGAATGCCAACTGAAGGCCCTTCCTGAGGCTGTTTTACAGTTATGATTTTTTGTAAGTAGAAGGAGTACACTCTAAAATAATGATAACAAGTATGGCAAATACGCAAACCAGTAATGTAGCCATTTATTATCATTATTAGGTATTATATACTGTACGTGAACCAGTAATATAGCCATTTATTATCATTATTATTATGTACTGTACATAATGGGGTGTCCTATACTTTTATACAACCGGCTGCACAGTAGGTTTGTTTACACCAGCATCACCACACACACAAGTGATGCATTGTGCTATGTAACATCATGATGTGTACTGGTTTTTGTTCATGGTTCCTGGCTTATAATTCCCATGGCCCTTGTTACAATCTTTTGTTATAATGTTGAGGGACTTGACCTCAGGAAACAGATTCTCTCTCTCTGATCTTCTCCTGTCCTCCTTACACTTGTGACTTTATCTGATCATACGTCAAAAGCTCCTCATTCCAGAGAAGGTCCTGCCCCATGTCCTGGAGGAAGGGATTGCTGGATCTATATAAATCTTTCTATGATTGATCCTGTTAGTGTAAAATCCAGGCACCTTTGCACAACCTTCGGGAGGACAGAGAGGACACAATCCGATTATAGCTGAGATAAAATTTCTCACCATCTCTTTAATTGAGTTCATGGACATTTTAAATTTGTTTTAAAATAGTGTCTATAGGCCAGTCATGGTGGCTCACACCTGTAATCCTAGCACTCTGGGAGGCCGAGGTGGGAGGATTGCTTGAGCTCAGAAGTTCAAGACCAGCCTGAGCAAGAGCGAGACCCCATCTCTACTAAAAATAAAAAAAAAAATTAGCCGGACATTGTGGCACGCACCTGTAGTCCCAGCTACAGGTGCTGGAGAGGATCGCTTGAGCCCAGGAGTTTGAGGATGCAGCGAGTTATGATGATGCCACTGCACTCTACTAGGGGTGACTCTACTAGGGGTGACAGAGCGAAATTCTGTCTCAAAAAAAAAAATTCTACAAAGCATCCAAAGGCGGGCCCTGCACACAGCAGGTATTCAGTGATGTGTGTTCCCTTGCTTTAGCGGGCAGCCACTCAGCTGGCTGTTCTTCCCATGCCCACAGCAAGCAAGCAGAAACCTAAGGGCAAGCAGGAGGTCCTTCAGAACGCACCGTCCTCACAAGGTGGCTCTCAGCAACTCTTGACCAGGAGAAGGGTCAGGTGTGAGAGTGGCAGCAGCCCCTCCTTGCTTCAGAAGCTGACAAGCTGGTCTCCAGGGCTGCTGGAAACTGCCTCCCAGCTCTGATCACAGCAATTAGACAGTTTTCTCCCTCCCCTTTCTGAAACTGCATGATATTCATCTGGGATTCTCCAACCAGCTCTAGAGACAGGCTGCCCCGGTACGTGTAACTTCCTGTGGTTTGAGGTGGCAGAAAAGACAGCCAAAGCTGACACTACTGTCTCTGTGAGCTCTCAAACATCCTTTAGGACACTTTACACGAGGAAGTCCTGGTGGTTTGAACTGTCTCCTGTTTCTGCTTCTGTTTCTGTGTTCTGGCTTTGAAAGGACCGTCCTTGGGGAGCCCCACCAAAGGTCTGCAGTGCCCCACGCTATGCGAAGGCGGCAGCCGCGTGTGCGTGCAGGCGTGCTGGGCTCTCCTTCTCCGCGTGATGCATAATGATTATCCAGCCTGGCAAAGGAGGTGTAATAACAGGGTAGAAGACACAGATAATAGAGCTCTTCTGGCATAAGCAGCAGGTTCATCTGAATCCACCAGAACCCATTTGTGGGAAGCGTGATGGATAGGAAAACGCAGAAAGGTAGATACTAACCTTGAGTTTTCAGATACATTTGCTGCACGTGGTAATTAAAGCTATTTTTGAAACTCCCTAAGTGTCAGCACTCTCTTTCCCAAGCATTCTTCTGTCAAAACTCTGTGAAACGGCAACACGCTTGTTGGGACCCATTGACTCACATCTGAAAACATGGAGTCCGATTCCACAGCAGTGGCAGGTTGCCTCTCTACAGGGAGTTTGAACTCGAATTGCAGAGGATCGGGAGAGGCTTCCACAGCCCTTGCTTGGGTGTATTAATAATTTAGCGATCCATGGACACATGTTTTTCCCCCACGATACTACAAGCTCTCTGAGGGTGGGGGACACATTTCAAATTCTTATGAGCATCCCCAGTGTCTCACAGGTATTCAGTACGTGTACAATGAATGAATGACAGCGTGTCAAGAGTTATATGTCATGGCAAGCAGACAGGACATGAAGGAAAAAGTTAAGGACCGCTGAAGAATCACAGCCTGAGTCCTCTGGGCTGTGGGAAGGCGGGAAGGCATGGGAAGACATCAGTAGGTATTGCAAAAAGGGTGAGAGGCGGTAATTGGAGCGGAGCTTTAAAGGGTGCACAGGAGTTTGACAGACAGGGCCAGGGAGAACTAGGGTCCCAGCAAGCCCAGGACACAGACAGAAATGCAGCAATTCAGATTCATAACAAATTCCAAAAGGAATCAATTCCTTAAGTCTCCGTGTTTTCCTGATTAAGATCCAAAGACTAACTTTCCCACAGGAAATCAGTTACTTGCCGCTAAGAAGAGCTACCTTTTAAGAGTGCTTCCTATCTGCCAGGTGCTGTGCTGGGCCACTTCCTGCGTGTCAGCTCATTTAATCTTCACGACTGTCCTAGGAGGTGCTACTACGAACCCTACTGAACAGATGAGGAAAATAAGTGTCGAGGCAGGAAATAAAACAGCTTATCCAGAGTCAGAGAAGTGGTAAATGCTGGAGTCGGAATCACATCCACGGCGTGTTTCTAAAGACTGTGATCTAAAACACAACGGAACACCACTTCTTCTCAGACCTGCTCCCCAAATCCACCACCTGTGCAGCTGCAAACACCATCTCCATGGGGCTCTGAAAAGAGCCAATGAATGATATTATGGAACAACAACGTCCCCATAGATCTGTTACCATAAATGCTAAATCTCATAGGCTCCTTTAGGGCTGAGAAAGGAAAATAGATCTACTCTGGTTTACCAATGGTAGTGTATTTCCAGTAAACATAGTTTCTTTCCTTCAGGTACTCCTCATGTGACATGTAGCTTGTTTGTGTGGGCTTTTACAAGGTTCTTTTGACCTTTTCCATGAGATATTTTAAAAATAAGGTGCCAATATACAAAATACATAAGAGGAAGAAATCTAATCAAAACCACAATGAGATATCACTTAACTCCAGTGAGAAAGGCTTTTATCAACAAGTCCCAGAACAACACATGTTGGTGTGGATGCAGAGAGAAAGGAACACTCATACACTGCTGGTGGGACTGCAAACTAGTACAATCTGTATGGAAAGTAGTATGGAGATATCTCAAAGAACTAAAAGTAGACCTACCATTTGATCCAGCAAACCCACTACTGGGTATTTACTCTTAAGTAAAAAAAAAAAAAAAAAAAAAAAGGCAAAAAAAAAAAAGACACCTGCCCTGGAATGTTTATAGCAGCACAAGTCACAGCTGCAAAGATGTGGAAACAACTCAGATGCCCATCAATACACGAGTGGATTAATAAAACGTGGTTTATGTATATCATGGAGTTCTACTCAGCCATAAGAAAAATAGTGAACTAACAGCTCTTGTGTTAACCTGGATGGAAATGGAGCCCATTCTCCTAAGTGAATATCACAAGAATGGAAAAATAAATACCACATGTACTCACCACTAAATTGGCACCAATCGATGGACACTGATGTGCACACATGGAAGTAGCATTCACAGGAAACCGAGCAGGTGGGAGAGGGGAGAAGGGGATGAGGAAACTTACACCTGCCAAGTACAATGCACACTATCTGAGAGATGAGCATGCTTTGACTCAAATGGTACAAAAGCAATTTATGTAACCAAAACGTTTGTATTCCCATAATATTCTGAAATAAAAAAATAAAAATAAACAAATTAAAAAATTTTAAAAAAGGAAGAGATCTAATACAACATTCCCCTCCCTTTATCATCAGTGGATATGTTTCAAGATCCCCCAGTGGATGCCTAAAACTGCAGATAGTACCAAACCCTATACGTACTGTGGTTGTTCTATCTGATGACTGACACGGCTAAGTGACTAACGGGAGGGGAGTGTCCACAATGTGAACACACTGGACAAAGGATGATTCATGGCTCTGAGAGGTACAGAGCGGGGCAGGGCGACATTTCCTCAGGCTACTCGGGACAGCACCCTAATTTAAGATTGATGAATTATTTATTTCTGGAATTTTCCATTTAATATTTTTGATCTGTAAGTTGACCACAGGTAACTGAAACCACAAAAAGTGAAACCACAGATAAGGGGGGATGACTGTAATAAATAACAAAAGTTTCACAGTAAGACTTTTCATAATAAGAGCTATATTACTGCTTCCAAATTATGAAAAATTCAAATGTTGCTGGGATTTGGTCACTTACGCAGCATTCAGTTAGTGCTGGGTGTGGGGGGGGGGAGTAAGAGAGGGGCAATGTGGCATCAGTTGTATACTTCACAAATTCAGAACAGCTCAGATCCCTGTTCAAATCCTGATTCTGCCATGACTGATTTTGTGATGTCAAAAAGTGAATCTGTCTCTCTGAGCCTCTGTTTCCCTTTCTTAGGATGGAGTAATATGAGCTGCAGTTCCCACGGGCTCAGTCCTCCGACCTTTCCCAGTGCTCACCCTCCAGGACACACGCCCTCCTGGCAGCAGCCTCTGACATCAATGATCTCTCCCAGCCTTTTGAAATGGTTTCTTTGTATGGCTCCTGGGACTCCACCCCTTACCTGTTTTCCTCCTCCACCTCAAGCTTCTCCTTCTCAGTCTCCAAGGTAGGTTTCTCCTCCTTCCGCAGGCTTGCTTCCCAGGGGTCAGGGTTTGGGCTTCTTCTCATTTTTAGCAAGGCAGCCCCTTGTTGATCTCATCCAATTGCAGGATGTTAAGTGTCCCCAAATGCAGATGGCTCCCAAATTCATACCACCACTGTCACCCTCCCTCTGAACTCCATATTTACATAGCCATGCAACTACTCAACTTCTCCATTTGACAGTCCGATAATCACCTCAAAATTAACACAAACGACATTTTTGATTTTACCCCTAAAATATCCACCACTGCAGTCTCCTCATCTCAAGAAATGTATTCTCCTTCCAGTTCCTCAAGCTAAAAACAAATAAATAAAAACCCTAGAGTCATCCCTGATGTCTCTCCTTTCATAACCCACATCTAATCCAATAGTAATTCTTATCTGCTGCACTTCCAAGTATATCCAGACTCCAACTACTTCTTACAACCTCAATTTTACCCCCATGGTCCAAGACATCACTCTCCCTCCTCTGGATAATCACGATAGCCTGAAAATGGTTTCTCTCCTCCCTACCGGCCTTACTTCTCCAAATATTCTTAAGGAAGCTACCAGAGTATATTCTAAAAAAATAAAACCTCTCTTGGCAATCTTTTGCTCAAAACCCTCCGCCTGATTCCCACTTCTTGCGCAATAGGAGTCACATGTCTTACGATGGCGAGTGAAGTCCTACGTGACCTGGCCTCCTACTGTGCCTCCAACCTCCTCTCCTGTCTCTCCCATCACTCACTCTACTCCAGCCACACCAGCCTCTGTGTCATTTCTAGAACCTACCCACCCGGCTCCCACTCAGAAACTTCACACCTGTTCTCTCCTTTGCCTGGAATGTTCTGTCTCCAGATATATGCACATCTTCCTCACTCCCTTGCTTCTTCAAGTCCTTGTTCAAATAATACCCCGTTGAAGAGGTCTTCCATGGCCACCCCGTATAAAGTAGAACCCATTCCTTCTCCCTCCTTCCTCCTTACATGGTTTTATTGTTGTATATAGAATCTGTCAAATCTATCAAATTACATATTTAATTATTATCTGATCATCGGTCTTGCCCCATTCAAAATGTGCTCAACAAAACCAAGGTTTGTTGTGAATTAAATAAGAAAGATGACTTCCACAGTTGACCAAGGTGGAATAAGAAGGATTGGATTTACCCTTCTGCCTGAAATAACCAAAAGACTAGACAAAATATATGAAATGACAGTTTTCAAGACACTGGACAACAAGCAACAAAGGACAGTGATCCCCCAAGACAGGAAACAAGGTGGGCCCTGTGACTGAACTGAATTACTGTCCTGAGAGAGTTTCCATGCCACAGTGCAGGGGGGGAGGAAACACACAGAACCCTTGGACCCCGTGCATTAAGGACATGGACCTGAGACACTAGAAGGCCAAGGCAGTTAGAGTTCACAGGACCGAGCACCAAGGAGGAGAGAGCTGCATAGAGAGAGAAAAATGTGGTCATTTCCATTGGGTCCCCTGGATTCTCAGCAGAGTTCTGACTAGCATGCATGGAAGGAAATTACCTGAAGCTGGAAAAAACACCAACCAAAAGGATTAGAGGAATCAGTGTTTGGAGCTCACACAGGGCCAGGAAAAGTGCCTCTTCCCACCATCCAGACTGGAAAACCTCATACTTCACGTGCATTGAGTGAAATAGTCTGGAAGTCTAGCACCGGTAGTATGGAATGATCAGCCCCAGAGTGAGGCCTACTTGAGAAACACCTGATAAATCACAAAAGCAAGAGGATCAAAGTTATTTCCAAATAACTGATCCTAGGGAAAAACTCAAGAATATGTATACAAATACAAATATATCCAGCACCCAAGAAGGTAAAATTCACAAAATCTGGTCTTAAATCAAAGATTACCAGATATTCAAAAAAAAAAAAGAGAGAATCAGAAGCCATAGGAGAAGAGTAACCAATTCATCAAAGCTGACCCAGAACTGAAGCAAAAATTAGAATTAGCAGACAATGACCTTAAATCATTATTATAACTGTATTTTACATATTCAAAAATGTAATAAAGATATTGAACATTTAAAAAAAAGACTCAACTTCTAGAGATCAAAATTACAATGTGTAAGATGAAAAACACACTGGACAGGATTATTGGCAGATTATTCATTGAAGAAGAAAATATCAGTGAACCTAAACACAAAACAATTAAAAATATGCAACTGAAACACAGGAAGGAAAAAAAAAAGAAGAAAAGAACATCCATGATAGCTGGGACAACTTCAAACAGCCGAATACATGTGTAATTGGCATTCTCAAATGAGAGGGCGGGAAGCAGAGAAAATATCTGAAAAACAAAGCATGGACATTTTCATCTATCTAGCTAATAAAGAGTGAAAGTTTTGATAAAAACTATAAACCTGCAAGTCCAAGAAGCTCAACAAACTTCAAGCGCGCGCGCGCACACACACACACACACACACACACACACAATAATAAGACAGAGAGAAAGAGAAAAGAAAACTACATCCAGGAACATTGAAATTAACTTGCTCAAACCCAGAGAGAGGAAATAGTAAAAGAAACCAGAGATAAAAGAAGCTGCTTTGTACAGAAAAACAAAAGTACAGATAATATCAGAGTTTTTTTCAGTAATAATACAATTAAGAAGACAGTGAGGTGACATTTTAAAATTAGTGAAAGAGAAAAAAACCTATCAACCTAAAATTCTCTACCCAGCAAAAATATCTTTCAAAAATGAAGGTGGAATTAAGTCATTTTCAGACATTCAAAAGCTGAAAGATATCAAAAGCTAAAGGATTTATCACTAACAGAGCTGCATTACAAAAAATATCAAAGAAAGTCCTTTAGACAAAAGAGAAATGATACCAGATCAAAATACAGATCTTCACACAAAAAAAGAGCATCTGAAATGGTAACTACACAGGAAAGTATGTGATTATTTTCTTATTATTCAAATATCTTTAGAAGATGATTGCTTAAATAAATATAACAGCAATGTATTGTATTGTATATAATATATATCACAGTAATATTTATGACAATAATTACATAAAGACCAAGAGAGGAGAAATGGAAGCATACTATATACTATACTATATGTGTACGGGTATATTATCACATAAAAGCAGACTTTAGTGAATTAAAGGTATAGACCATAATTCCTAAAGCAATCACAAAATTTTTTTAAGAGTCATAGCTAATATGCCAATAAAAGAGTTAAAATAGGATCATAAAAAGTTCTCAATTCATCCAAAGGAAGTTAAAAAAGAGAAAAAAAGGAACCAAAGGAGATGAAACAAATAGAAATCAGTAAGAAGACAAACTTAAATCTAACCATATCAATGATCACATTAAATGTAAATTATTTAAGTTCCTTAATTAAAAAACAGATTGTTATAATGGATAAAATAGCAAGAACAAAGCATGTGCTGCCTTTAGGAAATATACTTTAAACATAAAGGAAGAAGTAGGTTAAAAGTAAAAGAATGGGTAAAAATGTGCTATGCTAACACTAATGGAAAGAAATCTAGAGTCGCTGTGCTAATATCAGATGAAATATATTTCAGAAAAGAAGAAGCTACCAGGGATAAAGGAAGTCTTTTCATAATGAGAAAGAGTCAATAAATCAAGAGGACGTAAAAATCCTAAACATTTATGCTGCCTGTAACAAAGCCTCAAAATATATTAAGCAACATCTAAAAAAACTGCAAAGGGAGATGAACAAACTCATGATTAAAGTTGAATATTTTAATAATTGATAGAAAAAGGAGACAGAAAATCATAAAGGATACAGAAGATATGAACAACACTGTCAACTAAATTGGCCTGATCACATTTACAAAACATTGCACATAACAACAGATAATGTCATTTTCAAGTGCACATAAAACATCTACCGAGAAAAACAATATACTGGACTATCAAATTGGTCTCAATAAATTTAAAAGGATTTAAGTAACAGAAACTGTGTTCTCTGACCACAATGGAATTAAATTAGAAATCAATAGCAGAAAAATGCCTGAAAAAAAGAATCCCCAAATATTTGGAAACTAAATAACACACTTCTAAAACCCATGAGTCAAAGAAGAAATCAAAAAGTAATATAGAAAGTATTTCGAACTAAATAATGAAAACACAACATATCAAAATTTGTGAGATGCCACTAAATCACTTAAGGAGAAACAGCACTAAAGCAAAAGAAAGGTCTGAAATCAATGATCTCAGCTTCCCCCTAAGGAAGTAGAAGAAAGAAGAGCGAATTAAAGCAAAAGTAAACAGAAGAAAGGAAATAATAAAGAAAAAACTGTAAATTAATATAAAAGGAAACATAAAAACTGTAGAAAAAAATCAATGAAACAAAAAACTGGTTCTTTGAAATCAATAACAGCAATAAACCTCTAATCAGACTGATCAAGAAAGGAAGGAGACACAGTTACAAATATTAGGAATGAGAAAGATCATATATCCACAGATTCAGCAAATATTAAAAGGACAATAACGCAATGTTATAAACTTTATACCTATAAATATGACAACTTAGATGAAATGAAAAAATTCCTTGAAAGACACAAATTACCAAAACTCACTCAAGAACAAATAGATAGCTCTATGTCTATTAAAGAAATTTAATTTGTAGCTAAAACATTCGTCCAAAGAAAACCCCAGGCCCACATGGCTTCGTTGCTGAATTCTAACAAACACTTAAGGAAAAAATAATAACAATTCTGTATAAATTCTTCCAGAAATTGAAAAGGAGAGAATACTTCCCAACTTATTTTTTGAAACCAGCATTACACCAATATCAAAATCCAGAGAAAAACATTAAAAGCAAAAAACACGTAAGGACCAATATTCCTCATGAACATAGGAGAAAAATTCTAATCAAAATTTTAGCACATCAACACTAAAAATATATGCAAAGGATAATACAGCATGGCAAGTAGGTTTCATTCCAGGGATGCTGCGTTGCTTTAATGTTAGAAAATCAGTCAGTGTAATTTAGCATATTTACAAACTGAAAAAAGAAAAACCATATGATCACCTAAATAAATGCAGAAAAAGCATTAAACGAAATCCATTATCAATTCCTGATAAAAAGTCTCACCAAATAGGAATAGAAGAGAATTCCCCAATCTGATAAAAGGCCTCTATGAACAACTTACAGCTAACTTTATATTTAATGGTGGAACACCGTGTGTGTTCTCCCTGATATCAGGAACAAGAAAAGGATGTCTGCTCTCACTGTTTATACTCAACATTGTACTGGAGGTACTAATCAGTGCTATCAGGCAAGAAAAAGAAACAAAAAGTATCCAGATGGAAAGGAAGAAATAAAACTGTCACATTCCCAGAGGACTTGATAGTCAAGAAAATATTTTCAAAGAAAATATCGTGGAATCTATGAAAACCTACTAGAATTAGTAAGTGAGTTTAACAAGGTTCCAGGATACAAGATCAATACACAAAATCAACTGTATTCCTATATGCTACCAACCAACAATTGGAAATTGAATTTTTTAAAAAGTGCCATTTACGATAACATCAACAATATAAAATGCTGAGAGATAAATCTGACAAGATGTGAAAAATCTGTACACTGAAAACCATAAAATATCACTGAGAGAAATTTTAAAAGACCTAATTAATTGGAGAGATATACTCTGTCTGTGGGTAAGAAGACTCCCTATTGTTAAGATGTCAATTCTCCCCAAATTGGACTAGAGATTCAATGTAATCCCAAATAAAATCCCAGTCAGCAATTTTTGTAGAAATTGACAAGGTGATTTTAAAATTCATATGACAATTCCAAGGACCTAGGATAGCCAAAACAACTTTGAAAATGAAGAACAAAGTTGAAGACTAACAAAATCTAATTTTAAATCTTATTATAAAGCTATGGTAGTCAAAAGAGTGTGGGATTGGCATAAAGATAGGAGAAAAATTGATCAGTGGAACACAATAGAGAGCTCAGAAGTTTTTCAGGTACCACACTAAAAGAATAATCCATTTAAAAACTGATAAACTGGACTTCATCAAAATTTAAAATGTCTGCTCTTCCAAAGACAGGGTTTGAATGAAAAAACAAGCCACAGACTAGAAGAAAATATTTGCTAAGTATTTAGCTGATAAAGGACTTGTATCCCAACTATATAAAGAACTTTCAGAACTCAATAATAAGAAAGCAAATAATCCAATAAAAATGGGCAAGACATTTAAACAGACACTTCACCAAAGAAGATGTTTATAGATATAGACAGCAAATAATCACATGGAAAGATGCTCAGTATCATTAGTCATCAGGGAAACGAACATTAAAATCACAGCGATGAGGACCATTGCACAGCCATTACAATGACTAAAATCATCAAGGTTGACCATACCAAGTACTAAAGAGGATGTGGAGCAACTGGAAGTCTCATCAACCTGGCAGTTTCTTAAAAAATTAAACATACATCTACCATACGACCCAGCAATTCCACTTTTAAGCATAAGCCCCAGAAAAATGAAAGCACATGTCCATACAAAGACTTATTCACAAATATTCATAGTAGCTTTGTCATAGCCAAAAATCTAAAAGAAGTCAAATGTGCATCACAGGTGAATGAATAACCAAATTGCAGTATATCCATACAATTGAATACTCCTCGTCACTAACAAGGAAAGAACTATTGCTACACATTGCAATAGAGATGAATCTCAAAATAACTCATTGAGTAAAATAAGCCATGCCAAAAAGAAAAAAGAGTACATATGATTCCACTTGTATAAAATTCTAAAAGATACCGATAATCTATGGTGCCAGAAATAGATCAGTATTTGGCTAGGGAGTGGGAGAGGATGGGGCAGGAGGGGGGGATTACCACGTGGCATGAGGACATTTTCCAGGTGATGGATATGTTCACTGTCTTCATGGTGGTCATGGTTTCATGGGTGTATACACGTGTCAAATTTAACAACTTGTACACTGAAATATGTGCACTTATTATATGTCAGTTAAACTTCAATAGAGCTGTTAATTTAATTTTATTTTTTTAATTTCATCTTATTTTATTCTGCTGCTAAGTTAGAAATTCACATTTCCTAGGTTATTATCTATTGCCGTGGACATTGTTTTGTTATATTTCTTTTTTTATTTCAGCATATTACAGGGGTACAAACATTTAGGTTACGTATATTGCCTTTGCCCCACCCGAGTCAGAGCTTCAAGCGTGTCCATACCCCAGACAGTGCTCACCACACCCATTAGGTGTTTATATACTCACCCCCCCGCCCCCCATCCAACAGCCCAACACCAAAGAAAGCTATTACTATGTGTGCACTTAAGCTGTTAATTTTAAAATAAAAAATAGATAACGAAGGCGATACTGGAAAACAGTGTCTGGCTCTAGTGTCTGATAAATGGCGGCTCCTGTTCTTCAGTCAAGGGTTCTGGGGTACAGAAGTGGGTATGATGTGGTCCCTGTCCTCAAAGACTGCTCAGTGGGGCTGGGGAGAGAAACAAGTGAATAGATTACAACAAACGTAATTGTTTTTGAGTGTTACTAAATTAAATTTGAAGATGGTAAACGGTACAGGGACTGAATATTCAAACAGAATTGGAATCTTCAAAACGAAAGGAAAAATCAACACTTTTTCCCTTCCTCTCTTCCTCTGCATCCCAAACAGAGAATCATAAAGCTATGGGATTCTGCTTTCACATCATAGTGTTTTCCTTTGTTTTCTTCAATCGGAGCTTTAGCATCCTCTTCCTCCACATTATACATGTGCCACCTACTCTCATGACAGTGGGGGCAGAGAGCCGAGGGCCTGCCGAGGTGCCTCCTCCCTCCCTGGAGTTCACCTCCTCCTGGCCCGCTGACCACAGATCACCACTCAGAGCCTCGCCCGCCAAGAAAATCCAGGCGCGCAGGTTATACGTGCACTTCCGCGTCGCTTGTTAAGCCTCTAACCACTTCCACCAAAACGTGCTTTGCTGCCATGTCTGGAAGAATTCATGTAACAACAAGAGCTACCCAGCAACAAGCAGAGCACTTCTAGTCCCTGTCACCGTTGGTTCTTCAAGAGGCTGGAGAGTCACACTGCACAGTCCATAAAAGAATTCTCAAGAGGCCAGACTCAGACGATGAGGCACATGTCTCCCACCCAGACGGGGGGCCTCGTGGGGAGGGCACTGTCTTCCACATCCAGATTCCATGCAACGTGAGGACATCTGTGGATCACTGGACCAGCGGGGTCGTGGCTCCCCTGGGATGTGCAGAACGCCGCAAAGGCAGGACATACTCTACCCCAGCTGACAAAGATGTCCCCAAAGCCACCCAGCTCAACCCGAGTTAAGTCTGACTGGCCTTGAACTGGCAGCTTCTGATGAACGACCCAGAGCAGTCCCCTCTGTCTCTGGAACTCTGGTCTTAATGGTTGCCTTTGTCTTTTCTCTGAGGCAGTCCGGGAAGTGCTTGTCGATGCAATTTGCTCTACACTGTGTCCATCGACCGGCCTTCAACCAAGCCTGTTAAGAATCTGATCTTTGCACAAGGCACTGAGGGTTCAGCGATGAGCTGGAGCTGCCCGTGCCCTCGAGGGACTCACAGTCTAGTGGCCACCAAGACTAATGGCTCATTTAGTTTTCCACAAGTTCTTCTGAATTCCCTGCCTTCCTCTAAGGTAACTTGTAACTTAATCGAGCAATGAGACTATACTTTATACCCGAAAATGCATCTGCTTGCCCGTGTCCCCGCAGTGGTCCCTGAGACCCGTAGGACTGTTGGTGAGGCTCACAGGCTCACCAGCCACCCTCTGTATCCAATTACTTCTCTGAATAACACAGGTCTGGAATATGCAACACTGATACTCATCAAGAAAACTGCTGCATGGGGAAAGCAAACAAAAACATGTGCCTATGAGTGTTTATCTAGAATCCGGGAAAATGCATTACGCAAGTCAAATACAGGGGAGGACACTGAAGGGCAGAGGCTGTAAGGAAGGAGGGAGCAGAGGGCATGGCTGGGAGGCCACCCGGAGGCCCAAAGACGAATGTGGTGGGAGTGGGGAGGAGGCCCAGGCCTGCCTTTGAGGGGCTGAAGTTCCTCCAGAGAAGTGGAGAGCTCTTTCAAGAAGTAGGAAGACAAGCACTCGGCATGGCAGCTGGATTCTGGAGGCCACACCTGAAAGTGAGCCACCAAATGCCTGCCCTGACTCTTACTTTTTTTCTTTATTTCATCTCTAGTCATCATATAAAACCAACCAAAAGCGACTGAGAAACTATTAGTTTTTGTCTGTAGCTCCATACTTGCATAGCTTAAGAAATGTGCAGAGCCTGAAATGACGCCCTGCTACAAAAGTGGTCCTGAATGCAGCTGGCTCCTAAGGATAGGCCCATGAGTGACTTGGAGAACACCTCAGTGATCACCAGGCTGCACTGAGTGCTTGGGCGGGAGCTTGACAAGAGGCCCTGTCTTCGGACTGCAGACTTCAAGAACGTTCGTGACTGGCACAGAGGGCCAGCCCAAGAGTGTTCCCGTCAGTGTGCATATTGAAGCCCAACGACTGGCTTTACTGAATCAGACAGAGATCATGAGTTAAGGATCGTTGCCAAGGTCATGTGTATTATGGCGTCATTTGGTGAAGAGGGTTTTGGAGCCAGGCAGTCTTCACGTGGAATCCCAGATGCACCATTTAACAGCTGCATGACCTTAGGCAAGTGATTTAACTTCTGGAGCCTCTGTTTTCCCATCTGTGAAATGACGATGACAATAACTGCCTACGGATTGTTGACTAGGACTAAGCCAGGCAGCAAATGCATTGACAAGTGTCTGACATGGAACAGGTGACTAAGAAATGTTAGCTGTTGTCCCTTGGCTCTCAAGGGGAAGATCCTCCTCACAGAAGAGGAAGCCAGGAAAGGAGGCGGCCAGTGCTTCCTGGAGCTCAGGATACTCGCATGGTTGGTGTGGGCTGCGTGGACAGCCCAGGGGGCCCTGTGGCTCCTGGTGGCACAGAGCCACCCTCACGGGTGGGGCTGCTCCTGGGTGGCTCTGACAGGTGCACCTCACATATGACTCCTCTGGTGACATTGAGCCCTGGGTTCCAGCTGCCCCAAAATTGCCAGGGTTCCTACCAGTATGAAATGCCCTGGACATCTCCCACTCGTCAGTCTGAATTAACTCCAGTCCTGAAGAAAGAGTCAGGAGAAACAGACAGGGGGTCCTGGGGCGGGCAGGGATACAGAAAAGGAAACAGATTAGGAATATGAACACAGAGCACTTGTTTGAGTGCTCAGCAGAGACACTGGCATTCAGTTTGGATGAGTCATCAAAAAAGTAAAATCAACACCAGATATTTGGCTTAAGGGACATATGGAATGCATCCTTTCTCTGGAACAAAGGAAACTGGACTTTGAAGAAACTATAGAGAAGTCAGCAAAGCCCAGAAAATTAAGAACTTTCTAAGGATCAACGGGTCCTCGAGCAGGCTCCAAAGAACAGGGAGGAGACAGTTGCGTCCCTTCTGATTACCAGCACAACCATCCTACCCCACGATAAATGGACGGTTCCCACGCACGATCCAACTGGCCTCTGTGGATATGGAGCTAATAAGATGTGAATTCATGGAAGAAAACCATGAAAAGTGGACTTGCAAGTGGTTACTGATACTACCTGTACAACTATTAAAATAAGCCACCCAGGACTATTTCAGACATATTAGCTCTGAACGAAGAAACAGATATCATAAAAGAATAAATTACCTACATAATAAACCTTGCATCCCCCAGAATGAAGCCATTAGAAATTGATCAGCTAATGTGGAGCAGCTGAAGGCCACAGCCCTGAGGAAAGCAAAGCATGTGCCAGGAAATGCCTCCGAGTCAGCTCTCAGTGCTGGCACTGCGGTCGCGGAGGCTGGCCTGGCTGGTGCTCCCTGAAAGGACATGTAGGCAGAGGGGATTCTTTAGGAAAGCAGGGGCACGTGGTCACAGCCACTCCTGTGCAATGCCTGCAGCGTGGAGGAGGCCAGGGCCAGGCAGGGTGCAAGTACTAAAGAGCAGACCCCTGGTCACCTCGTGTTCCCGCTCCTCCCTGGGGCCAAACCAGTGTCATGGCCAGTCCTGGGGGAGACTTCCAATTCACCCCCTTTGAATGGGTGCACTGAACCTTGCTCGCACTGACTGCACACACACAGGCGCTCACACACACGTGCACATTCAACTCACACATAACACAACCCCACACAAACACTCCTACACACATGCACACACTCACACGTATACACTCACACATACACTGACACACACCTCACACATACACACCCTCACATACACTCACACATATAATACACAGTCACACACACAAACCCATACCCACACTCACACACACACACTCACATGCATACCGACATGCATATACTCACACACATAAAACTCACACACGAATACTCAAACTGGTATACACACTCAACACATACACATGCACCAACACACCCGCGCATGTGCACACCCTCCACACACGCATGCTTGCTTACACTCACATAACCCTCGCACACACCCTTAATGTCCTGCATGAAACGCGGTCTCTCCATTCGCCCAGCCCCTCTGCAGCCCACTTTGTCGCCTGCCCTGACCTCTTTAGCCCCTGGCTCCCAACGGCTGCCTCGCCTCGCCCCACACATCTCACACCTGACACCACTGCCCTTGCCTTGGGACTGCCTCGTGCACTCGGGTCTGGGTCCCCTCCCCTGGTTCCCACCTGCTCCAGGGGAGCATCCTGGCAAGTCAAGTCCAACGCCCTGACCTCATGCCTGGGCAGGGTGCAGCCCCAGGCTCCCTCCAGCCCCCACGTCAGAACAGGGCCTGAGAGGGTCGCTCTGAGCTTCCCCAGGGACAGGGGCTCACTCCAGGCCGTGCCCCTCACCATGTTGGGGCTCTTACCTCGTTCACAAAGACCCAGTGGCTGTCCTTGGAAGCCAGGTTGGTCTCCACAGCCTGCAGAGAGAAAAAGAACGAACATGAACAGAAGCAAGACAGAAGCTGGCAGACACACAGGATGGTGCCAAGACGGGGCTTTATAAACACTGTTCTCGGAGAATTTTTTCCTCACAAAACATGCTGTCCCCCTGGGGCCTGCTCTGGCTGCCTGAGCCACAAGAAGCGTCATCTGAACACAGACACCTGATTTCCCGCCGCACACCATGCTCTCCCGCACCAGCCGGAGCAAGGCATCACGGGGCCACAGGTGCGGGCACAGCCCCCTCCCCGAGAATGCCTGCAAACCCCGTTCTGCAGGCGCGCTTCTGGGAGGAGGCTCGTCATTGCCTGAGGCTGCAGAATCGGGAAACTGGAACGAGGAATTTATGGTGGCTTTTCCAGGCCAGTCATGCTGAGTGACACACAGGAAGACAGCAGCTCCCAGTCCTCAGGTCTTGGGGATCCACAGAACCGGGCTCTTTCAGCTCCCGGCAGTGGTCCCACCCTACCATTCTCTCTGCTTCTTTCTAGCAATTGCCATGCTTGTGCTGCAGTGGTTACCAGTTTATTTATTTCTTATTGTCTGTCTCCTCTACCAGGTTGGGGGCTCCATCAGGTCAGGGGCCACATCACTTAGGTCACAGCTATGACCCGTAACCCCACACCATAGTCAGCACATAGCAGGTGTTCAATAAATATTGTTAACTATATGAAGTGGAAGGCCAAGGCAGACAGGACCCAGTTAATTATCTTGTCTCCTGTATGTGTTTATGAGTGCTTGGTCCCTCCTTTAATTGGAAAGGCAATAGATTGGAAGAATTGGAAGGGACTGATAGTTTTCAAGCATGTCCCGTAAGAATGCGCCCAGTGAGCATGTGCCAAGTGCTTGCTAAGCCCGAGGCAGGGGGCCAGGCCGTCTACGAACCTGAGGGAGAGCAGAGCGCTTTCAGATTATGGTCCTCTTTTTTCCCTTGTATTTTGTACTGTAATCTTTATTACTCTTTTCATTGGCAAAAAATACAGAAAAATAAAAATGCTCAAAACCATCCCATAATCCCTCCCCATTTAAAAAATTGTGCTAAAGTAGTGAAAATTCCCCATGTATCCCTTTAAATTCATGCCCCCCCAGGGCTTTTTGGAGGTGTCCCCCTCCAAGAACTTTAGAGTCACATCTGCAAGTACATAACTGCAAATGGATATCAGACAGGTGTTTTCATTAAAATCAGACCATGACATACACATCAAGTTAGAACTCTCATTTTTGATTTTTCAGTAAATCAGAGTATCTTTCCTCATCGGTACACAGAGCTCTGCCTCACTCCTAACATGAAGCACGGAGGTGTCAGGGCCTGCACCAGCGGCCCAGACCACACGCTGGCATCGCGCAGGGCTCTGCCAGAACCTCACTACATTCAGAGGGACAGGTTTGCTGGTGAACACAACAAGCAGGTGGAAATGAGCCCGTGGGGGTGCCCCGGTGAGTTCTAGCACAACAGAACATCCCACAGGATACCAAGGTGGGCACAGGGGCATTCCTGGGCCTTGTCAGGGCCGAAGGACGCAGACTGTCCTCTCCAGCCTAGGGATGAGGGCACCAGCCCCTGTGAAGACAAACGGGTCAGGAACCCGGACTGGACAAGGGCTGCCTCCACCTGGCTGTTGTTTAATCACATTTGTAAAATGAAGACAGCACTTGCCGCTTCCTGTCTGCCAAGGTATGTGACGCATTTTAAGTTCTCAGTCTCAGGAAGGGGAAAACACCAATACACCCGTACACGTGCCAAGCTGCTCCCAGGAAGCAGTGATGGGAAGTTGGCTGTCTCCACCTGTCAGGGTTCTAGCTTCACTCACATCCTGGCTACCATCTGGGGACACTCCTCGAGCCCCACAGGCCCTCCCATGTGCTTCCTGAGCCCGCCACCGGCACGAGTCCTCTCTTCCCCAGGATAAATGCCGTGAGGCTAAAACTCCTTGGCCGCTCCGCACCTCAGGGAGCAGCTGTGGTGTCCTCCCCTGTGTGCCCAAGAGCCGTGTCCCCAAGAGCGTCCGTGAAGACGCTTTCTGCCCCAGTCTGCACACTCAGTTAGCCAGGCTCTCTCCAGAGAAGCTGCAAGGACTCAAGAGCCGGAGGCTCTCGGAGGAGCCCTCAGTCCTGGTGGAGACGGGAGGGCACCTCAGGGTGCAGTCTTGGCCGCCAGCCCGGAGCCTCTCTCCTCTCCACATGCAGACTTTCACGGAGGACTTCAGAAGCCCAGAAGCCCCAGGGGGCTGGGAGGTCTGAGAATGCTCTGAGCACAGTGCTAAGCTCTGGCTCACTTTGACTCCCAGCAGTTCAGCATTTCCTTGACGCTCAGGTGGAGGATACTAGTGACACTTGTACAAATTTGCGCATACAGAACTGAGAGGGTGTCATAACATCTCAGAATGCTGGAACACCGAATTGAATCCAAAGAGATGCAATTTAACAAGGCTGAACTCAGCCCTGTGCTTGGTCTTCAATAGCAGAAGGGCACACAGGGAAATAAAATTTGAAAGCAACACCCTTCAGTAAAGACTAAAGACTCATGGAAAGGAAGCGGGTGGAAGGGGTTGATCTGATTGGGTCACCCCACTTGATGAAGGAGCCCAGTCATGGAGGGGGCAGCCCGAACCGACTGCCAGTTAAAGTGACCAAGGATGCATAGGGGCTGGGACAGTACAGGTGTTTAAACACAAGAAGCACTGTCATGTTCAAGAGAGATTGAAATTTCTCTCTGCAGCCTCTGAGAGCTGATTTAGAACCAATGGCTCCAATAATCAGGGAGGCAGATATCACCTCAGCGTAGCAAAGAACTTTCTGAATTTCCACATAGTTCAAGATTGAATGGGCTCCCTCAGGAGTAGCGAGGTCCCATCACAGGAAGTGCCTGAGCAGACGGTGGGCAGTGCCTTGGTCACAGTGCCACACGGGTACCTAAGTATCAGCACGCAGGCTGGCCGCAGGTGAGGGGCAAGACTCCGTCACGCACTGGCATTCTCAAGTCTGGCTGCACATAAGAACCTCCTAGGGAGCTTGTACCCGCAGTCCCCCACCTCTATGGATCCTAATCCACCCGCAATGGCGATGTGCCTTAGATCTTGTGTTGTTTCAGAGCTCTGTCCCTGACTCTTGGCCTCAGGGGCTGGGAGCCCTGCTTCGGGGCTGTGCTCTCACTTGTGCATGTGAGAGGTCCTCCACTTGTCCCTGCAGAAGCCAACACTGCAGACGACCTCAGTTGCCAGGAGATCCCAGGGAGCAGGTGGGAGCCCTGGCGACCCTAAGGCATCTTCCCACCTCGTGTCAGACTCACGCAGAGAAGACGTTGCTGGAGAGAACTGATCAGAAAACCCCACAGGACAACTGGCCAACTTTCCTGTCCCACTTTCCCTCACCAATTAAGCATCAGCTAATTTGTTAAGCCTCTTTCCACCACATGGAGATAAATAGCACTTGGCTACAGCCTTTTCCAGGGGGTGCAACTCACACAGAGGCTGAGAAGGAGAAGCTACAGGAGACTTAATAAGAGCACCGCCCCTCTCCACCCCGTGATTACTGGAGGGCTGCCAGCTCTGCGGGAAGAGCCCTAACTGTTACAGTCCGGCGGGCGATGTCCCTTCCCCTCTCCTCCCCGCTGCATCCCCGGGTGGTGGCAAGTCCCCCTTTTGTCTGCAGGGTGAGGACAGTACGCAGAGCTCCGCCGGTAGGCAGAGTGCTTTCCAATCCCGGTCCTGCCGCTTCTCAGCTGAGCACTCCTGGGTGAGCTGTTCCACCTCTCCGAGCTGCAGTTTCCATGCCCATAAGGCATTTGAAAAGCAGCAGCGCCATGGACGCTCTGCCCACGGCCCCTCAAATCCCGGGAGTATTTTCCATTGCATTGATGCCCCATGTGTGTTCACGCCCAGCAACCGACTCCCCGACTCAGGCTGCCGGATCCCTGCTTGGCACTCAGGGCACCTGGGAATTTACACCCTACCCGAGGACGGAGGGTGCCGTGAACACAGGTCCCAGCTGCCTTGCTCCCTGATGGGGACTTCTCCCAGAGCGCTCTCCGCTGTTTCCAGAATTCCTCTGCAGGGAAGAGCCAAAATCACTCGCTTGGCTTCCTGCTCCAAATCCGCACTCCTCTGCTGTCTTTCTTTTTTTAATTCCCCTAACTCTTAATAAATCATCGTCACCCAAATCCTCATCTCAAAGTCTACTTCCAGGAACCCAACTTGAGCCCCTCCCACCTGGGGCTATTGTTAAAATTAAATGAAATGATGTGTGATGCTTCCAGCCAGGAAGGTCACCAGAGATGATCAGTTCACGCAGAGCTCCTCCCCATCCCTTCTCCACACCTCTCTTGCGAATGTGGTCCAGTGCATGATCCATCATTCCTTCCTTCCTTCCTCCCCGACAGGGCCTGCCCTGCCCTGAGAAGCTGTCCTAACTCTCCTGGATGGGGAGTGACCATGAGCCTCGTCTCTGCCACCATGGAGCCACCAGTGGCACAAAGACCAACTGTAAATACAGCCTTGCCACGTGGTAAGACCCCCTCCTCCATGAGCCCAGAGACCCTTCAAGGCAGCACAACATGGCACTTCCCCCATCCTGGCCACCGTGCGGGTCCACAGACTGTGGGCGTCTGCAGGGAAGTGCTGACCCAACCAGACAAGCAAGGGCAGGTCCTGTGTCCTGTGGGTGGGGAGGGAGGGAGGGAAGCGGGCCTCCTGCTCAGGGTGGGCTCCCAGTCACTCGCCCTCAGCAGGTGGGGCGGCTCGTTCCCTGAAGCCAGGCTTCTCTCCTGGAGCTGGGCACCGTAGCTAGGGGACAACCCTCAAAGCAAAGCGAGGCGGGTGATGGAGGCTCCCTAGGCCAGGAACGAGGTCTCAGTCAGCTCAAAGGGTTGGCTGTGGTGGCCTGATGCCAACAGCCCCACTAAGTTGCTGTGAATCCTGCAAGGCCTCGCCAAACCATCAGACCCGTCTGCCGGCTCCTGCGCCCTGCCACAAAGTGGCAACAGAGAACTTGGGAGAAGAGCTGGAAAAGTGGGAACTTCCAAAGGGTCGAGCTGACTTCTCTTCTAGGCCCCTTTGAACAGGGGAGGTGGCAGATGCTGACGGTGGTAACTGGTCCATGAACTGGGTGGGAGGGTGGACACAGGCAGCCAGGAGTGAAAGGCTGGATGTCCACGCCTGTGTTGACTCGTGTGCACACACATATTGACCCGCATTCCACCCTCTGGAGAGAAAAGCGTGCCGTCATAGGCCATCACAGGCAGATGCGGCCAAAGGAAGCCGAGGACAGCTGGCCCTCCCAGGCCTGGGGAGGCCATGCGTGGAGGGGAATGTGTCTTCTCAATTGTGAGCAGCAAACCCAGTCTGAACCTCAGGTGCCTTTTCCCGATGGCATCCACAGAGCTGGGGTGTGAGTGACACAGGACATCCATATGCCATCCTGGGGGCCCCCTGCATGCCAGAGGACACGTGGGCCCTGCTCTGGCCATCCTGATCTCACAGTTTTCATAGGGAAATAGATGCAGGCCAAGCACCAGCCCCCAGCTCCCAGACAGGCTTTGGACAGAAAGCAGCCGCTGAACACTGATGAGAATGCCAGGTGGGAGGGCTGCTCGCCTGGACGGGGGCTGGGGACCGCGTGGTGGTGAGGATCAGCTCCGGGATTCCCCTAGAAGGAAGCAGAGAGGACAGGGGTGCTGAGGGTATCAGAGGAATCACTTCAGCCTGAGGCCCTTTCCTCTGTGTTCACGGCCTTTCATGAAGGAGCAAGCTGGAGCCATTGTCGAGGGTGACAAGAGCCTGCTTTTATTAAGGGCCCTCCTTGAGCACCTATCGACGCTTACATACAACATCGCCTCCACTTCACAGCCCACAAGCCTCACGTACTCCCAAGAAGCTAACAAGTCAGGTGCTGTTCTCACTCCCGCTCCCCAGACAGGGACCTGAGACCTTGATCGAGATGCGTATCTTGCAGCAGGTCCCTTAGCCAGTACTCAGCAGAGGCTAGATTTGAACCCAGGTCCAACTCTCCCCACAGCCTGCAATTTTTCCCTCGGTCACGCTGCTCCCCAAAGGCCCAAATGGCAGTCCAAGAAAGTGTATGAACCTTTGGGCCTGACCCTGGCCCCGACAATGGGAAGAAAATGATCTCTTTGCTCATACCTGAGAAAATTCCATTATGAGCATGAATGCCTTCCTTCTCCAGGTTAACTTCTCATAAGCGGGAGACCATTATTCCACTTGCATTTCTTAAGTATGAGCCTGCTTCACTTTATCTTGGCCTAAAGGAATAGTACACTGAGTGGAAAAAACCTCCACATGGAAGCCTTCTAGCAACATTGTTGAGGATTTATTTTACAAAGTGCAAATGCCACCGATTATTTATGTATGTGTTAATTGTTGGCCACTTATCTAGGCACCCCCCCAGCACTGGGAGCCGGAGATAATGAAAGCTTGTCGGCAATTAGCATCTTTTTAAAACCTAACTCTAACATTTGAGAACATTCCCCCCATGGAGCCCAGGGCCTGGCATTTTCCCAAGGACAGATACAGAGCTAACTTTAAAGGCCCACTGCTGCCTTTGCAACAACACGCTATTTAGGAACAATTCTCTCTGTGCAATGTCACCCCTCTGAAGCATGAGGAACCACAACGCCCTCCATTTGCAAAGAAAGGGAGTAGCTGGCTGCGTTGCAAGATGATGGATGATGTGAGGAGCCCATTTACAAGGAGATCAACCACGCAGCGACCAGGAGGCCCGAGCTTTAGATGCTGTGTCCAGAGCCACAAGGAAACCCGTCGAGAGCAGTTAGTACCGAACTGTTTTGGGGCACCCTGTGCTTCCCAGGGCCTGCCTTCTTGGGAAAAGAGCCCAAGATCCTGGCCCAGCTGCTCCCCCCGTTTGCCCCCGCCTTGTCTCTCTGGGCCTTGCTTTTCCCTGGAAAACTGTCCTGTCCCGAGGCCAAGTCTCCCACGGCTCCCGCCTCAGCTCCATCCTTTCTCCCGGATCCCACTGGGAAATCCTGGACCCAAGCAGGTCTCTTTCTGAGCATCTCCTCTCAGGCCCTTCCCAGGAGCCAGGCCCTCCTGACCAAGTACGAGTCATCTGTTCCCACCTCACCCGTTTCTCGCCTGGAGCTCTCTTGAAGCCCAGGGCCCCACCCTTGGCAGGGACAGGAAGCACACAACCTGGGCACAGGGAAAGGTAGTGTAGCATGAGCAGGGGTGGTCCCTGAAGGATGGTGGATACCAGGCGATCAATCCCAGCTCCAGCAAGGCCATCGGGGAAGGGGGAACAGAGTGTGCGCAGTGTAGCTCTAAAACACAGCTCTGCGGGATCCTAAGAGGGCCCCTTTTGTTGAGGGAAAACTGAGCCTGTGTCTGGGAGCTCAGGGAAGGTGCCCACTGGAAAAGGCTAGAGCTCTGGGCTGGTTGTGGGCTGGTTATAGGCTGGGGGCAAGCGCTGGCACTTAAAAAACACCTCCTCCAGCCCAGACCCTGAGCTAAGCGAGCCCTCTACACACGCTCCCTCCCTGAGTCCTTGCAACAGCCTGCTGAAAGAGGCTCTGGTTCGCCGCCCGCAGATGGGGAAACCAAGGCTCCAAAAGATTGAATGAGTTGCCCAAAGTCTCCCAGCAAGTCAGTGTAAGCGGGCCTTTCAGATGTATAGCCCATGGGCCTTCCACTACATCCCACCAACGTGGGGACAGAGAGAAGACAAAGCTCATTCCCGGCACTTGCCATAGGCGTTTAGTGCAAAAGCAACAGCTGAGGCAGAAGGCGGTGCAGGTGATGGGCATGCCCGCAGAGCGGGGGCCTGGGGAGCTGCAGGGTCTTCTGCAGAGTCTGGCCAGGGCTTCCAGAGTTTCCTGCCACCCCCCTCCAGAGCTCCTGGGTCAGGAAGACCTCTGGTTGCCAGAGGATTTCTGCACATGGTAAGCAGCCTCCTGACCCCTCACCAGGAAGTGACCTCCTGGAGGTCCAGAGCCTGCTCTAATTACCCCGACGCACTTGTAGAACACAACACCCCGCAGACAGTGATGTTCAAAATGTGGCTATGGAATGGATGGATGATTCACATTCCTGCATACTTCCCTGGGGCTGAGCAGGAGGAAGGCTGGGGACATGAGTGGGAACCCCAGCACAGTGAGAAGGGATATTGACTTACAGTCTTTGCTGTGCACGGTACCACATTAACCCAAACCCGTGCGTACAGGCCCTGTGTCCTCGCTTTCCATGGACTTGATTATGCACTTGACTTCTGGTTAACACTATGCCATGCAAAGTGAAAATCGCCTGTATTTGAAAATAACACCCTTTTTCTACACATCTGAGAGAACCGGAGATAAAACAAAGTGAACTTGAAAGTGGATAAATGCAAGATGCCATGACCTTCGGGAGCTCACGGAAACATGATCAAATTCAGAGCTTTTCCACCGGGACACAATTGTTCCTTCCTTTGTGCCGTGTGCCGATCCTCCTGGTGCAAGTTCCCATACATCACACTTAACAACACGGTGAGTTCTGGACTAGTTTGGTCAATCAATGGCATTTAAAAAGATATTACTGTAACACTAGAGAAAGAGTGTTTGGCATTAAATTTTTTTTTTTTTTTTGACATTGGCTGGGATCTCAGAAAAACTCTTGTTGCTATGGAAGAAAAAGCAAGAAAGCAAGCATTATGCATTCTAATTCATGTAAAAATCTGACAGACGTGAACAATCCCTAGTCCATCGTTAGACCTCCCAGCCTCGGCCCTGGCTGTTGACCAAGCCGAGATAAACTGCGAGTCCAAGCTGCCTTCTTCAAGCGTGTGCACGCATGGCAGGAGTGCCAGCTCACAGCCTCGGGGATGAAGATTCATTACAGATCGTTTGTGGATCTTTTAGATGAAATACAGGCAGGTTCCAGGGGTGTGCAGGAGGTGCAATTTACCATAATAAAAAGTGAGAATATGCTACATGTGGACAATTTTTGAAGAAACGTTAATATCAGCAGAAAAATGAAACAAAGTCTGCTCACAGGCACGATCTGTTTAATAAGATCAACTTGGAGAAGTGAAGCCAGGCGGTGCCGATGAGTATTGGTTGATGGATACTTGGGTTTTAATCAATGGCCCATAATTTCCCTGCCACTTGTAGGGCGCAGAAGCCAAATGAGGCCCTCGGTGTTCTCACTCTTGCAAACACTCAGGCTGTGTCCTGACGGAAGACCAGTGCAGCCGGCTTTTCTATCCGATTTTGTCTCATGGAGGAGTAAGGCATCCAGGCCCTTGGCCACAGCGACGCCGTCACACAATTCCTTTCGAGGACCTAGATGTTCAGTCGAACAAATCACTTTTGAGATTATTTATGCCCTCTCTGCTTTGGCGAAAGCAGCTGCCAGCCTCTGCAGTGTGGGCTGTGAACAATCTCATGACTCGGTCGCCCGAGGGCAGGGGACACAGCCCTTGGGTGGCAGGCGACGGTTGCTGAGCCATTTCTCACACACTTTGCTGTTCAGCTCCAGCTTCAAGCGATTTTCATACACAAGCGAAGCTAAGTCCAAAACTGATTAGAAATGTTTTCTTTTCCCTCCCACGGGTATTTCCACATTCATGCTGGAGCCTGAGAAGCCGCTGCCTGCATCCAAGGGCCAGTTTCAGGAAACCACAGCATCGGATGCTGCTGAAGGAAGGTGTGCGGGCCGTTTGGGACAGAAGAGTCCCTCCCCTCCTGGTGCAGCTGTGAGCCCCAGGGACCCTGACCCGCAGGGATGTCCACTGGGAGGAGAGCTGCACTGCCTCGCTGTCAACTAAAGCATCAGCGTTCAAGGTTAATTCCACGACCCCTTGAAATAGCGCTCAGGCAAGCTGCTTCTGCACATGGGTCTAATTCCTTTCCTCAACCCAAATTGTTTTTAAAAGATGGAAGATGTGAATTCTTTTTAAAGCAATAAAGTTGAAAGTAGCTATTCTTTACCAAGCTGATAAGAGCTGCTGAGTGTAATTTGTATTCTTTTTTATGAGCCTGACTTTTTAGAGAATGAAACAGAAAGAAAAATATCTGCTATTCAGTTCTGGAGACAAGAGCTTCTCCCTTGGGGTGCTGGGGAGGAGCTCTCTGGCCCAGGAACTGTCGGGAAACAAGTCCCCAATTTGTGACATGGGAAAGTGGGTGTAGGGGGTGGGCAGGGGGGACAGCTGGGACATAAACAGCTGCTCACCTGGGCCACCTTGATGCCAAGCTTAGGACTCTGGCCCTGGTGAAACTGACTAAGAGGCCACAGTGGGGCTCTGAGGTCTTGGAGAAAGGAGGCGAGGATACTGCAAATTCAGCAAAAAGAGAGTGTGGGAGAAGAAATCTATTTTCTTTAGAATCCACAGTATAAATTGCTTTACAACCAGTAAGACTGCCCCTCTCCAAGTACAAAGCCCCATGCAGCTGAGTTCCAGACCTGGGAATGGCCACGAGCTTAGTTTTTGCCCAAAGCTTTCTGGGCCCCACGGTAAAGCCACACAACTCCACATTTGCCCCCAGAGGGCAAATAGAATAGGAAATAGAAATCAGGAACCAAATATGCATCAGCTTAGTCCTCTGGGTGTCCCTCACCTGCCCCGCCCCAGCCCTATTGCCAGCACTAAGCACCTGGCATTGCTTGGAGAGAAACGGTGAACACGTGGCTTCTAAGGAGACAGTTTGCAGAAGGCTGGAGGTGAGAAGGGCATTAGGTCTGTGGGGGCGGGGGTAGAGTCACATCTTCACACGCTGTGAATGAGGATTTCACACGATGAGGCAAAAATCAGTTAGGCAAAATTAGCCGTGAAGATTTCTAAACTCACGGATAATGTATGGCACAGAAAACATAATTTGCATAATATAAAGACACCTGTATCTGTTCCCCTAACCTGTAGCAACGTCTGCTTTTCTACTGCCCTCAATCAGAACTTCACTGTCTTCCCTGAGGGTACTGACTAAACCATCACCCACTTGCCCAGCCCTGTCCTCTCAGGTCACCACTCTATGCAAAGGGTCAGACCACTCTGGAACCTCTTCCTGCCTTGCAAGTTAGGACAGGAAGTGTGTGGTCTGATCTGCCTTCCAAGGAGCGAGCCCGGCCCTGTGGAGAAGCCCGTGAGACCACACACACTTTCTCAGCGGGTTTCTCGTGCTCGAACTGTGTCGGGCTTCACTCCGCCCGCTACCTGTTGGCGCAGACGTGGCATTGTCTGGCCTGAGGAACACTCGGCTGTGAGTTCGATGTGCACACGAGGCATCTCCACCCTTGGTCCTGCTGTGGCCTAAAACCCAAGGTGGGAGGATCCATAGCACAAGGCAGGAGTTACTCCCTGGAACGCCACCGGCTCCCAATACCCAGCGCCCTCTGCCAGGCAGCGGAGCCTGGTTCTCACCCTGTAAATCGGGAGTCCCCAGATTGTGTTCCATGGAATGGACGGGTCTTAGAAGATGCTAAAAGTTTCTTACAACAAAAAGGAAATCTGTGGTCAGAAAGTCTGAAATACAGCACATTTATACCCCACCTCCAGAATCACGAAGCCCACTAAAAGTGCTTTTTTCACAGAAACTTATCAAACTTGGTTGAACCCAGTGTTTATCAAACTCATCTCCCCAGAATATTAGCTTTCTTTGTTCAAGGCACACAGTGAAATTTCACAAGACGCTGAGGTTACACAGGAACAGAGCAGGGCAAGGGAGCTCCAGGCCTTGGGGGCCCAAGAGACAGGATTAGGGTGGGTCAGGCCATATGGGCGGGTTCCCCATGGTTTGGGGAACTCAGTGGTTTGGGAGGGAGGAAAAGGGTGTCCCACATGGAGAGGTGTGAGAGACACTTGCAGGATTCTGGTCACTCGTTATCAGAGAGTCCTTGATTTGTGGAGATGCCCATTGTGTGCATCTTGGCCAGAGGTTTCGAAGAAGGTACAAGGTCCCTCTCTCCAGACCTCAGAGGCCGGCACAGGACGCAGGCTTAGCACAGTGGATCCCTGGAATCTTGAGAGAGTGGCCCAGAGAACTAAATCATTCACAGTGAGAAAGGCAGTCTTGTGTCCAACGACAGTGTCTTAAACAGTGTCACCGGGGGGTGACCTTGGCCGTGTCTGTGCCCATCCAGCCTCCCACAGTTTTCTGGGCCTAGCTCTCTAGCATTCTGCCTACCTGTGTGAGTTGCTCAGTACCATTTGAATAAAAATTCCTTTTATTTCTTATTAACTCTGTTTTAAAACTTTATACAAACAATAGGGAAAATAACATTTATTTTTTAAATTTGAATATCAAACACTAGTAAGACAAATGTGCTAAGTAAGAGTATAATCAAATGTTTTAAAAGGGAAAATAAACTAATTTCAAAGCACAATGTGACAATTGTAGACAATAGTTTATAAACCTATTATTCTATGCTCAATCATAATTTTTAAAAGGCTGTATTAAAAGCCTTCTGTTGACAAATGGCAGTCTCTGGTCCTCCTGCCACTCCTAGTCCTGCTCCCCAAAGGCAAACACTTGTGACTCTTTCATCTATTTCTTTGAGATTTACCTCCATGTTTCTTAATCATAATTAATCAAGTTCACTCTGCTATACTTGGTTGATCAATTTTAAACATTAGCACTATCTATTATCTTCCTGATATGGTACAAGGAATTTAAATTGCTCATCCAATCACTCACCGTTTCGTTTCCCTTCCCAATATTTCTAATTTAGTTGTATCACAATTTTTAGATTAAATCAGAAGCGTTGACTCTATTGTGGTTATGACACTGGTCGCTACTAAGCCAAAGAGTGGACTAGGATTGTATCCTTTCTTTGCTTATACAACTTTTGCTTTTCTTGCATTAACAGTTGCCTTGATTTGTAGTTATTTGTACAAGTTCTATAATATATTTTTGCAAATTCTCACCCATGTTAATAGGCTTTCAGTTTTCTTCTGCCTTGCAGACCACCCATCACAGCTCCCGCTGCTGCTGTATAGACCCGCGGGTCTCTAGTTGGGTGACAGGGGCTGTCCTGAGACTTGCCTTTCTGCTTCAGTGGTTGGATTCTCTGCACCTGCTGTGGCCTACTTTTATCATTTGAGGGTTTTTAACTTCATTTTTCTGAAGCCCATCCTAAGAAAAGGTGCATCGGGTATACATTTTTGAGTCTTCTATGTATGGATTATTTTTATTTTGATATTATGTTGATAGTTTCACTTAATGCAGAATAGGTTAATATTAATTTTCCCACAGAAACAGCACTTCCCCAGTGTCTCCTAGCATTGGTGTTAGACTTAAACATCCTAATGCTTTGCCGATTCTTGTTCTTTTCCCATCGCCTGCCCTTCCTCTTCCCCCCTTCCTCCTCCTCCTCCTTTTTCTCTCCCTTGGCTCCCCGCTCCAACCCGATGCCTTGGTGTGGGTGTTTCTTTCAGTTACTTCAACTAAGAGCTAAATGGTTATAGGACTCTTTAGTCTGCAGACACATGTCTTTTAGCTCTGAGACATTTTCCTATTTATTTCTTTGATATTTGCCTTTTTCCATTTTTTCTGTTCTCTCCCTAGAATTTCCATTAGAAGAATATTGAACTTCCTGAATTGTGCCATGCATTTTTATCAACTTTTCTCTATTTCATACCTTTTTGCGTTTTTGCTTGATTTCAACCGTATTTTTAAAGTTTCAGTTATCATGTTTATCTTCAGTTGCTATTTTGTGCCTTCTGTTCTTTTTCATAGCATCTTGTTCATGGCTTAAGGCTACAGTATGTTTTTATCTCTTTAAGACTATCAATAAGAGGGTTTTGAAGTTTTCTTTTTCCCTACATTGTTCAGTTTGTCCAGGATCCCTTTTGTATGTTTACTTTGTATGTTTACCTCTCTCTTTCATATAAGAGACATTCCTCAAAGGCATAACGATCCTTAAATGTCCTTTCATATTTAAAGTGGGGCATGACAAAGCTCACTGTAGGTTATGGGTGTAGCTTGTGGGCTGGTGGGCTTCCTTGCCTTCGCACTAGAAGACAGTCCTCTGCCAGCACTGGGAAGTCTTTTCTCCAGAGTTGTTCACTTTCTCCAGAAAAGATTCCTCCAGTATCCTGTCTGAAGGGTGCACTCCAGCCACTGGTATTCTGGGAGCAGATAAGAAAAAGAAGCCGAAGGTCACACTACCCAACACATAAATCTCTGCTTCATTTCCCCTGGTTTCTGCCACCTGCCTCACCCCCACTTCCTGGGGTCGCTGGTGTCGAGGCTCTCAGAAGCTCGAAGGTGGAACCAGCTCACTTCCCAAAGCATCTTCACTATCAAGCACTGAAGCTGTAACATCCTCACATCTGCTGAACCAGTTATCCATCCTGCGTCCACTCTCCCAAAAACTGGCCCTAAGCTCTCATCCACTGCGGACTCCTCTCATGAACTCTTTGATCTCGTGGGTTTATAACATTTTCACCCTCTACTGTCATTTCAGCATAGTTTGGAGGAGAGAGGAGATAAACATGGGCAACCAATGAGAATTGTCTAAGCAATCAGAAGTCAGTAAATACAAGGTCAGCCAAAGGGCAATAAATTTCCTTTTTGCTCAAGCTAACTAGAGCAGGCTTGCTTAAGTTAACTGGAGCTGACTAATAGAAGGAGGCTGGAGGGGCACAGCAGGGGCTGGGCTGAGAGAAGAGGGCAAGTCAGTGGCCAGATTAGAAATAAAAGGAATATTGGCTTTCTGCACTGAGCCTGGAAAACTAGCTGAGAACCCAAACTCTAGTAGTTCTTATACAGAACTTGCAATGGTTTGAGTGTGTCCCCCAAAAGCACGTGTTGGAAACTTAATCCCCAGTGCAACCGTGTTGGTGGGGGCGCTAGCAGGAGTTGTTCCCGGTCGTGGGAGCACAGCCCTCAGGAGTGGGTTACTGTCATATTGCAAGAGCAGTTTCGTTATAAAAGGATGTGCTCAGAGCCTCTCGCTCTCTCGCTCTCTCGCTCTCTCGCTCTGTCTCTCACCCGCTCTGGCTCTCTTGCCTTCCGCCGTGGGATGATGCAGCATGAAGGCCCTCTCCACATGTGGGCCCCCCTACCTTGGACTTCCCAGGCTCCAGAATTACAAGAATTAAATCTCTACTCTTTATAAACTACCCAGTCTCAGGTATCCTGTGATAGAAGCACAAAATGGACTAGGACAGAACTTATTTTCATAAGCTTTGGGAAGGGGGGATCGTGGCCAGGCTTTGGGAGGAGAGAAGGTCAGCTCTCTTCTCTGCTGCAATCTGCAGGCCCTGGAGGCTGTTCGGGACTGTGCGTTCTTTGGAATAGAGCGGTGGAACAGGCACGACTTCATAGAGAATTCTTGATCAAGCCCACGAGTCCGTCCTGAGCTCTGGCTCTGTTTCTCACTCGTACAGGGGAAGGATGTCAGATTCTTATCCTACAACTTCATTCCGCAGCCCATTTAAATGAACATCCATCAGACAACCCAAGGTAAGGAAAGGGGAGGACCCATCAGTAACCTCCGGACTGACATTATATCAACAGGATGTGCACACGGGCTGGGGATTTATAATGGCCTGTTCAAAGAAATAGTTCAAACATCCTGGCTCACTTTGATCAACACATCTTTCTAGAAGGATGAATGACTTAAAAATGTACAGAGCAGGGGATCTGAGTTCCATCAGCATAAATACAGCTTGGTGCTTCGTAGGCATGCTGTCCTCGGTGACCGTGAGTGCGGGGGCACAAGGGATGCTGTCTCTTTCCTCAGTCAGATGGGGGGGGAGGGGGAGGGGGGAGGGACAGACAGTGTGTGCCGTCTGGGTGGGTGAGTGGTCTCAAGGGGCCTCTGCCGGGAGAAGTGAGAGCAGGTTGGAAAAGTAGGAGAGGCTTCATGGAGGACCGATCTGGAAGGGTGAGGAGGTTTGGATAGACTTCAAGGAAGAAGGCGGCCACTGAAATCCTGTGAAGCCAAGAAAGAGCAAAACATCTCCCTGCCCTCGAAAATAACGATACATATATGGATAAATTACCCTGAGTCCAATGTGCTCACAGGGTGCCCCAAAATAGGGACTGGAAGAACCCCAAACTGCAGAGATTAGAAAACACAAACAAATGCAACAAAGATAAACAGCTCACCAAGTGACACACCAGCTGTGGATCAGAGCTAGGGTCTGGGCTGTACTCTAGGAGCCTAGATTCTCATTTATTGCCCCAGCACGATCGTATGTTCTTCTGAACAAAACCACTGTACACGTCACTATCTGTACAAATGTGATGAAAAGTACTTAACTGTCCTTTCCTAATCCCTTTTTTGTTGAATGCCTGTGTGTCTTTCAGAGCAGAAAATGCAGTTAGTGTGAAAAAGGCAGTGAGAAGCCACAGGCAGACAGAAGGCCAGTCCGACCAGCTGGGGTCACTGGCCAGGCCCGGCCCGAGTGCCAGGCAGCCCACCTGCTACCGGAGGGCCAGGTGGCAGGGGGCTGTGCAGGGAACTGCTGTCACTCCAGGGGCAGGTCAGTGAGCACCGATCCCTGCCTGCGGTAAGTCCTGGGGACCTTGGTTGGGGAAAAGCCACTTTGTAACTTTAAAGCCTCCAGCGTTTTCCTGGCTATTTTTACAAAGATGAATTCTAAACAGAGTTCAAACCATGGATAGAAATGCCAGGTGTAGACTTCAGAGAAGTGGGTTTGCAAAGTCAAGAGCGAAAGCATTTAACATGGACTGCGTGCTGACCGTGTACGGGTCCCAGCCAACCACTCTGCACAGATTGCCCCACTGAATCCACAGAGCCACCCATCGTGGTGCCACCGTCATTTCTGTTATGAAAGACGAGACAGCAGATGCTGGAGGTGTTATGTGACCCACCGGGGTCTCACAGGAAATCAGAGGCTGAGCTGGGGGAGGATGTCAAGTCCGCTAGTGCCCAAAGACTCCTCGATTGACTTCTGAGGGAAAGCACAGGGTGAGACGCCACCTGAAGAAGGCTGGAAAGCCCCAGAGATGAAGTCCTGACCCAGGGATTACGACTGTCCTCTCAAAAACCCGCCCCAGTGTGGCTGGACACAGAGCTCTGAGAAGGAGGCATGGGGGTGCCCAACCTCCAGACAGAGGGGGCCTCGAGGGCCAGTATGCACAGAGTGCCAGCCCCCCTCGGCACACCCGACAGCCTGGGCACGGGAGCTGCTTCTGAGTGACCAAAAAGTGGCTGTATGCCAGGCCCAGCCCAGACCACAGCTCAGCCCCTCTGCCCACTAACCCTGGCAGAAGAGCGAGTTATAGCCAATCGCATGGCAATTTCTACATGCCAGGCACTGCACACAATGTATTCAATCCCCTTAATCCCCTCAGCAAGTCTTTGAGGTAGACACCGCTGCTAGCCCCATATTACAGATGAGTAAACAGAGGCACAGACTCACTCTTTTACTTGTCCAAGGCAGCAGAGCTAGATTGTGGTAGAGGCTTAAATTTCAACCTGGAAATCTAGAGCCAAAGCTCAGAATCTAACCTCTCTGCAAACTACCTTGCCTTATACCAGGAACTACTCTACTTTGGGCATGCCTAGTAAACATTTGTGAAGGCCTACTGTGTGCCAGCGGCAGTGTGCGAGCTGGGAATACAAACATAACTGAGATCCTGCCTACCTTTCAGGGTCCGTTGTCTTCAACACAGACACATAAACAGGTATAATGAAGTGGGGGCTCGAGGAAAGAGGGGTGCACAGGGCACTATGATAGCACATAGTAGGGCGCCTCGCTTGATCTCAGAGAGTCAGGGAAGGTTTCTTGGAATGGACAACACGAGAGCTACATCTTAAAAATTAAGTGGAAGCTAGCCAGAAATATAGCCTAAGAAACACCAAATTTGAATTCTTCTAAAGCCTTTAGGCTCTACCGTGTGCCAAGTCAAATCCCTAGGAAGCTCTGAGTCTGGATGATATCATTTTGGCTTTCCACAGAAAAACTCATGCTGAACTAGAATATCGCCCTGTTTATGCCTTTGGCCTTCAGCCAGAGCTGATATAAGAAGCAGCCATTTGAATCACATTTGCATTGTTTGTAAAACTGCGAGCAAAGACACTATCCATTATGTTCTGTGTCCCTTATCTAGAAACTCATGTGATAAATGCCTCCTAAAACAGCACAAAACTAAAAAAAAAAAAGAAGAAGATAAAAAACACAAGCCTCTCTCCCAATAGACTGGTATTCTTCTTTGTAGTAAGCACTGAGGGCCATGCATTCTATCCTGTTCTGCTTGTTGCCTTGCCTGCCAGGAAGCTCAGGGCACAGTTCAATGTTAAGAGCTTTCTTTAACCTATTTTTCCTGGTATAAGGATCCCTTTGCCCTTAGTTATTTGGCTCTTAACATTGTAACTGTGTTTTAATGAATTTATGGTTTTATATCTTTTTGTAACTAGGCTTCCAGTTATCAATACTGTTGTGGCACAACACAGCACGTGGAAAACAGCTGAGCAGGCTTGCTTAACACTCAGAGCACACCCTGCTCCCCAGCTCGTCGATACCCACCACCTACCGGTGTTTATTTTCTTCAAACGTGCGTGTCCCTTTATAACCCGAAGTGACGAGTCCAGATGTGCAGTCAAATAGAAAAGGTCCATGGGCAACTACCCCTATCTGCCGCCTGTGGGATCTGTGCCAACCTATGTGTCTCCTCCAAGAACAGAAGAAAGACTTAGTCCTCACCCCTCTCCAGGTGTGACCCTGCCCACTCCAGGCCTTCAGGACTGCTCTGAAGACATGTTCCTAAGGAACTCCGAGCACCAGGGCCAGCTGTTGAGAGGCATTTGAGATCACTCTGGTGAAAGGGCGTACGTGGCCACCTGTCAGAATGTGTGCTTATGTCTCTGTATCACCCAAACTCTGATGCTCCATCCTGGCCTGACCAATGATTTTTTTATCCTTATACACAAAATAAAGTTGCTATAAAGTGTGACAAAGATGATGCATGTGAAGTATTTGGCATACAGCTGGCACTTAATAAAGATGATCTTCTCACTTGTCCTTTCCATGCTAGGCTGCACAGTCCATGAGGTGACGACTGGGTCTGTCTTACTGACTGCTGTCATCCCGGTGCCCGACGCACCCTTCCCCCAGTGGCGTCTGAGTGAACGGGGGGTTTCCTGACCCAGTGTTTGAGTGGAGGGGCCTCGGAGCTCCTCGTTGCCCTCTGACGCAGCTTCTCTGGTCTGGTCCTGCCCTGCTCTGTGCTGGTCTCGCTGCAGGGGTGGTGGCTGGTTTCCTGGCTGGGCCAGGACTGGGGGGCCCTGCCGTGGTGACTTGGACCCCATGATTCGCAGACCCCTCTTGAATTTCTATCGTAGTCTCTCTTGGAATACAGCTTGCACTGTCCTCCCCAAGATCCCTGTAGGAAGGACATTACATCCTTCTTCATGGTGGGCTCTGACCCAGTTTCCTTCTGCCTTCTCCAGGGGACATTGGAGAATGTCCAGATTCCTTACTCATGTTCCCTACTTCCTGGCCTGGATGGATGGATGGATGATGGACAGACCAAGGGCACACATGCATACTCCTTGCGTCGTATATTATTTCCTCGAGAAATTCTTCTTCGCCTATCTGCCTCCCAACTTCTATGTGCCAGGCACACGCAGGCCCCCAGCGGTCTGTTAAAGGGAAGGGAGCTGCGCTGAATGAGATGCAATGGAATTGTCTGAAGTGGATATGGATCACACCTTATTCCCAAATCCATGCCGAGGAAAACTGGAAAAACTGCAGTTTTTAAAAAACTAGCTTATAGAACATATACAAGAGAAGAATTTGACCCTACCTTAAGTGAACTTTCAATATTTATATCGAATCATTTTGATGTTAAATTAAAAAATATTTGATTAAAAGACAGTGAGTTTTAAAATGTTAATATACTCTCTTCTGGCCCTAAGTTTAAAGATCAGTTTAGGAGGTTAATGTTAATTCACACTTTTTTTCAATGGAGTTTAATTTTATAAATGAAAACAATGCTCTGGTTTCCTAGTGGAGGCCATTACCCAACTTTGCTGATGTGCGCCCAGCCCAGACCTAGAAAGCAGCTCCCCGGAGGAGCCGCAGTTTATATCCTGGTCCCTTCCCCACAAATCCTCGCTCGGGCTGTTCTCTCTTACTTGGGACCAGTGGTTCTCAACCCTGCACATCTGATTCACCCAGGCAGCTTTAAAACATCCCTGTGTCCAGACCCCATCCCCAGCACTTCTGGCCTAATTCGTCTGGGTGGAGCCTGGACAAGCATTAGCCCTTCTAGGGAAGAGCAAGGACACCAGAGATAGAGACAGCCAGGAGCAGCAAGAGGTGAAAACTGCCCAATCCAACATAGAAAAAACCGACAGAGGAGGTTCCAAATGTTGAACAGCCTGGGGTCGTTTGCTGCAGGGGCAAAAAGTAGCACCCTGTGATTGGCTCCTGTGGGGATCGGGAAACCAGAACCGACCCATATGCACAAGACAAGGACCATTTCTCTTCGTATCCAGCAAAGAAGCTGTGGAGAAGGTCCTGCCCACCCCCTCCCCATCTCATCTTAGCTCCTGCTCAGGGTCGGCCGTGTGGCTGACCTGACTGTGTGATCATGGCCCATTGCTTTCAGGGGTCTCCCCTGCTGAGCTGTGAGATTCCTGGTGTCAGGAGCTGAGTCTGATTAATTTTCATAACTGCAATGCCTAGACCAATGGTTCTTAGCTGGGGACAATTTTACCGCCCTACAACAACCCAAGGAGCATTTGGCAATGTCTGGAGAGATTTTTGATTGTCATAACTTGAGGGAAGGGGGCTGAGGGGGAAGCTAGTGGACGGGGGTCAGGAAAGCTCCTAAACACCCTAGTACACACAGGACAGCTCCCCACCACAGCGAATTATCTAGCCCAAAATTTCAGTAGCGCCAAGGTCGAGAAACCCAGGGCTAGCCCAGTACTCAACACAGAGTACACGCTGCGTATCAGACGGCTGTTTAGTTCCTCCCATCAAGAACTTTCTTCTTACCGCACTTACTCATCTTCCAGAGAAGGCTCAACATGATCTGTCAACACCAGGCTCTTCATGCCAGATCTGCTGGCTGTCTGGTCTCAATGCGACGAGTGTTTGAACTTCGTATTAATGTATTCTACAAAGCCATCCCCAACGCGTTCCCTCCGGAGGTCTCAATGCCTCCATTCCAATGATAATGCCACAGATCTTGCCAGGGGAAATCTGGATGGGAGAGCCAGGAAAGTCCGCCTAAATTCAGGAGGAAAATATCTGTACACATTTCTCTATCAGTAAGAGCCAGTATTGCAGGAGAGGCTCAGCCACACCCATTCTTCCCCGCTGCATCGTCAGTGTCTAAACGTGCAGATGGGGTTAAAGTCCAGTCTCTACTCCTGCCCTGCCCTTCAACATGGCATTCTCCAATTTTCATGTTACATATTCCAAAACTAGGACAACAACGAGCGAAATCATTATTTTTATTTGTGCACTTACTCTATGCAGAGTTTGACGTAGCTTAGCTCCTGTAATTCTCCCAGCGACTCTGTGGGGCAGTTCTTATCGCGGTGCCCATTAGAAAAAGGAGGATGATGAGGCCCAGAGATATCATAAAATGCCACGACACAACACAGCCAGGATTTGAGCTCAGGGATGTGAGTCAACATGCTGCAAACGTACGGAAGCCTCTCCAGTTCCAATCAGCAGTATTCCGAGGGCCAAACAATTAACAGCCCAGTCACCTATGGGACATCGCCAACATCAGCAGATTGGAAACAGGCCAGAAGACAATTCTGCCGGCCCTTAGCAGGATCGCTGCAGGCAGTCACCTAACCCTTGAGTCAAAATGCATTAAAAAATTAAAACTTCCTAATGCTAGCAATAAAAATCTCTCATATCAACCCAAGGAAATCACACAGAAATGCATTAAGTAAAATCCCTTTTTAAAGTTAATTTACTAAAAAAAATAATTAAGTGAATTTGAGCATAGTTGTTCAAATCAGCTAAAGACTGATGATTTAAAAAACAGATTATGACACTGGTAGCCCTCTGGAAATCTGGGCCTTGGTCCCCTAAAGCCGACCCTCCACAGACAGGTGGCTGCCCAGTCCCAGCCCCACCTGGTACCTGGTCTGCAGGATGCCTCTCTGCCAGCCCCCACCTGGGCCAACAACAAGGCCGAGGTCTTTCCCGGCTCACCCCACTCACGTAGGCCTTACTGGGCCCCACGATGCAGACAGAGATGTTCTTCTTAGTACACGGGAAGGTACTGCCTGTGTTAGCTCTCTGTTGACGCTGTAGCAAATTACACAAACTTTGTGGCTTAAACAACACAGATTAGAAGTCTGTAGGTTAGAAGTCTGATATGGGTCTCACTGAGCTAAAATTAAGGCATTGGCAGGGCTGTACATGGTGTTTCTCTCTGGAGGCCCTAAGACAGAGTCCGTTTCCTTGCCTTTTCCAGCTCCTAGAAGCCCCTGCGTTCCTTGGCCCCTTCCTCCGTCTCAAAACCAGCAGCAAAGCATCTCTCTGTGCCTTTCACCAGCAGTCGAGATGCTTCTCTTCTGCCTCCCTCTTGCGCTCTGACAGTCACTGGCATCACATCGGCCCCCTGGATAACCCAAGCTAAGCCCCCTATTTAAGGTCAGCTGATTAGCAGCCTTAATATTTGCAACCTTAGTTCCGTTCTCTTTTGCCATGTAACATAACAGGTTCGCAGGTTCCCAGGGTTAGGACAGGGACCGCTGTGGGGCAGGGGGTCATTATTCTACCTATCACACTTCTTGGATGGGGTAGCAAACTATCAGAGGAATTATCACAGTAATTTCTCGATTCGATTTGAATGCCCTTTAATGGGACGTGGCCCTCTGCAGTTTGCCCCGTCCCTATCCCTGTCATGTTTACTCAACCCTCTGCCTTCATTTACATTATCTGTCTGGCCCAAAGAGGCTTCTGAATTTTCTGACCCAGGTGTAGTGAATCTTCAAGAAAGGGCCAGTCTTGCTTAGCTTCAGCTCTTCTCTTAGGAAGCTGAGCTCAGAGGAGTGACCTTGTACGCAGACCCTGAGTGCTCCTGGCACCATGCCATCTGCAGTCCTCTCCAAAGCTACTGGGGTGAGTAATGAATGCAGATTCTGGGGTCCACACTGACGTGGCTTCTGAAAAAGAAATTGGAGAAACAGCAGTGTCTATTGATGTCTGGGTGACTTACTGCCCTAGATATATATCTCCGGAATGATTTATCTGAATTTTATAGACCCTACACTTCTCTCAGCCGAAACCCAGTTACTGCCTCCACAATAACTCATTGGATGGATTGCTTTAAATTTAGAGGGGTGCTGGGAGAACTTCGCCCGCACGATTTAAATCTTGTCCTCTGTGGAGGTTCTGTTATACTTCCAGATGGCCCGGACAAAAGCACTGTGGACCCACAGTGACAAGATGGTGCCAGTGGGGTGGGAAACACAAAGGGATGGAGCCTGGACGTCTCAGCCAGGACCTTGGAGAGGAGACGACCAAGGCAGAGACGCAGGATGCCAAAGGAGCAGCTCCAATAGCAAGGGCTTCCTCAGAAGGGCTGTTACAGACCGAGACTGACTGCCAAGAGGTGGAAACCCTGGCAGAGCATAACAATTGCCCTGTTTGGGAAAGGCAAGACTGGGGGTGGGGAGCGTAGAGAAGAATTGTATTTATTAAGGACCCACATAAGTCAGGTGCTTTATATCAACCTGTGACATTTATTCATTTATTCTTCCGACCTTGGGAGAGTTGGTCTTAGTAACCAAGAGGACAGAGGTTCAAATCCCAGCTGCACCGTATGCCATCTGGGTGTCCTTGGGTAAGATACTTACCCTTCTGACCATCATTTTCTCATGTGTATTTAGAAATTACAGTATATACTTCAACAGAGCACATGCCTTTTAAAGGGTGTTTTCGAAGAGTATTTAATAGCATGGGAAAAAGCTCATTAACAACATTAAAAGAAAAAAAACATGATGATAGAAAAAAACATAATTCTCATTTTGTAAGAATATACGCATTTGTAATATACGCATATCTATATCCTTTGGAGATATATACACAAATAGATGAAAGAAAATAAAATATTAACAATGGTTATTTCTACATGGTAGGAATTTAGATGATTTAATTTTTAAATGCACTTTTTGTATTTTCCAAATTGCCTACAATGAACGTGACATACTTTCAAATATTTTTCTAGATTTGCATTTTTATGGCAAAAGTGATCCATGTTCAGTGTAGGAAATGAAACTTTGTTACCACAAGGAACAGCTTGTTATGAATCCTTCCGGATGTTTTTCCGTACCTATCTAAATATATATATGTAGAAGGCATGAATTTCACAAGCCACAAACTCAGGTAGTGTGCAAAAGAGGGCATCTTTAGTTTTTTGTTATTGAATTTTATTTCTGTCCCACACCCCCATTCCACCTAGTGGTGGAAACTTAATTTTAAGCAATGGAGAGTAATCTCGGGCAAGTAAGAATTTTCTCATCAAATAAGGGTCTTCCCTGTGGATTTAACCCCCTTCCCCCCTCCTTCTTCAGCCCAGAATTGCATCTTCATCCCAGGGAGCTCGCGTTGTATCAAAGTGTGTGGCGGGGTACATGAGGAGTCCCCGGAGCTCGCTCACCACCTACCTATCCATGCTCGTTGGAGCCAAGATCTACTTTTCCCTCCCTGTGGTCTTCAGGATCTATCCTAATTAACAGACTCTGAGATACCCAAGTTTCCAAATCTCCTTATCAGTCCATGCTGGATCCAACACTCTGGAGCACCCCTTTCTCAGCTGTGGGCCCTCAGTTTCTCAAAGTCACCCCACCCAAGGGAATACATGGAAAACTTCTGGATGCTCTCTCACGCTTCCCTGGGCAGGGCATTCATACACTCTCTCTGCCTGGACATACCTCCTACCCCCTCCTGCCAATTTCTCCTCTTCTGATGCTGCAGCCCCTGACTCAGGGGATGTGAGTGAAGGTGGCGGCCTTCACGGAGTCTGGATGAGGCGGACACTCTCACATTTCCCACTGTCTGGGGCCTGTGGTCCAGACCTTCCTTCCCCACCTTAGGAGGACCTCAAAGACACAGCCCTTCTCAGGTGCCCATCCTACACTCTCCACTCAGATTCTTCTCTGTCCTGCGGCCACCTCTGCATGGACCTGGCAGACAGTGAGCCTGGGTGTCCAAGGTTTAGGACATGAACCAGATGCCAGAGTCCTTTCCCTCTATCTTGGAGACTACGCAAGCCTTCCCCTCAAACTCCTCAAACCAGCGTCTCTATCATAGATTATAAAAGTCTGTTGTGGAATTAAAAAGTCTGGATTGCCCATGTGACTTGCTTTGGCCAATGGTAATGACAACTTCAGTTCAGGCAAGGATGGGAAGAAAATATTTTCATTCATCGCTGAATGCTGAAAATTAATTTTTGTTCTGTGGTCGCATGTGCTCCCTGAAGACTGGGTTGGGAGAGAGGAAGTCAGGCATAGAAAGAAAAGAAAAAGAAACTGTTAATATTTAAAAATTATCAAATACTGTATATGTGCCTTTGGTTGTGTGATATAAAGAAACACAGATTGTTTAGTAACAGTGGGATCATACCATACATACTTTCTACAATGTTCTTCACTGAACAATATGTCTTCAGCTTACTAGGCTAATAAACTCTTTATAAAAGCTGAACAATATTATCCTATTTGGTTATCT